>JAPQRN010000006.1:7427883-7450179 GCA_037367275.1 Coranthus polyacanthus | reverse complement strand
CCAGAATGAGATTTTTGACAAAGGAAAATGGCAATGTGTCTGAACTGCATACCGTATGTACAGCATGTAAAAAAAAGGGCTAAGAAAAAAGACAAGTGAACTCGCTGTCTGGTTGCTGTAAAAAAAAAAAAAACTGGATCTAAAGTCATGGCTCAAATACATGCACCTTTTCATTGTATATGACTAGAGATAAGAATAGGTTGTCCTTGTTTACAAGTGAGTGATGAGGTAGGCACAGAGGAAAAGAAAGGAAACACAAAGGGTGATGTTTTCTTACCTTAGTTTTGTCATCCACCACCCTGAGTCCATCAGCTGAAACCCACAATACTGCCTTGACGGTCTTTTTCCCACTCTGGAGAGACGCAGAAACAGACAGTAAACTATTATACAACCTATTAGGTGAGTGATGACGTCGCATAATTCTGTAATTTCACCTGATGTTTCAAAAGAGATCTTGCAATTAACATGCTGTTAGCATGTAAAATCAGTTTTACTACTATACATGGTTATGTAAAGTGTTTCATTATATCTTTACAGCAGATGAGGTAGTGGTGGGTAAACAGTGCAAAGGCGGGCAAAGGTAAAAACTGTGCCAGCTGGCACTGTGAATCTCCATGAGGAGGGCACCAGGCAGAGCTAATAACACACTCAGCATGGGCCAGGCTAAAAATACACAAGCTAAAAACGCAACGCCTTCATGTGAGTGTGGGAGTGTGTTATGGAGTGTGCGTGCACACATGAGTCTGCATATAAATGTGTGTGTGTGCGTGAGTAAGGGTAACCGACAGGAAGAAAGCCGGAGCACTGCAGGAAATGGCTTTGAAACCCGCGGTGAACTGATAAGGAGCCTCAATTTTTGCATAATCCCATTGAGAGGAAGAGTGAGGGAGCGAGGAGAGAGATGAAGGAAGTGAGACTGATGGAAGAAAATGAGCAGAGAGGCGGAAAGCGAAATGAGGAGGTGGGGCAGGGAATCAAGAGGAAAAAGATAACTCCGGAAGAAAGTTTTACAGTGAGAACAACTGCAAAGAGGGGAGAGTGCTGCTAAAGAAAGATGCTGATATAAATGCAAGATGGAAAGAAAGTAGAGAACGAGGCTGAGGCGATAAAACCAGATCAAAGGAAAGAGCAGCAAGAGGTGAGGGAGACACGAATGCAAGAAATATTTCTCCTGTATGCTATAAACTCATTCTGTTTTAATAGCATTTCAACCTGAGATCTTTTGGATAAAGTGGCCTTTTGTAATACAACGTTATATTCCTACACGGGGAATTAGGTTTAGGATGAGTGCACACTGAATACAGAAAATAGCTTGCTCTGCAATTCTAACTGGGCTGCCTCATCTTTTTATATCAGTACAAACCAACCATACAGATGTGAAGATATTTTGAAAGTTATCCAGACTCCTGTTTTCTACACCGCAGAGTGTGTGTCGGCGTGTGTGTGTGTGTGTGTGTGTGTGTGTGCGCGTGACTGTCTGACTGACCGGTCTGTGTCACTCTGTTCACACGCTCCCTGTCCGAATCAAGCTTCCCAGGGGGGCAAACTGTGTGTAGTGTGACTGTGTGTCAGAGTGCAGTTATTTGTGTGTGCCTTAACCCTGATCTCATTTTCTGCTCTCATGAGTACTGAAGGATCGTATATAGACAGAAAGACCACCGAGCAGACAGACTTGACATACCGCCAGCACAGATATGGAATTTAAGATCCACCAGGGAGAAAGATGAAAGCGCTGAAGAAGTGAGAGTAACAAGAGGGGAGAGGTGTGCGTGTGGTCGATACTTTGGTGCATGAGTTTTGCTCAGCCGGGTCTGTAATGAGTTCCACTGAAGTTTGTAGATCCATGAGGTGTGTACTTGTAACTGCCTCCTTCTGTAACTGCAGCAGAGGAGGCGTGTGTCTATACTTGTGTGTGAGGTACTTACAACTTTTAGCTTCTTCACCGCCTCCTCACAAACGTGCATCCCTCTCGACTCCTCCACCTCAACCAACCCCAGGTACTGCAGAGAGGAAAACAGAGAGCTTAATTATTGATCAATTTGGATAACATTCTGCCACATCAGTAACAGATGAAGAAAGCAGACTTTTCAGCTTTTTTGTTTAAAACATTTGTTAGAAAAGTCATCAAAGTACTTGCATTTCTTATTCTATTTTCACAGGGTAACTTGTGATCTGTAACCTATTACACACAAAAGTAACCTTCCCGACACTGATGCCCATCGATATTTGTATGAAATTGACAGGTTAGTAGCTAATAAGGTCTCATGCTGGGTTTACAGCTGCATGTTGAGGCTGATAATGAGGACAGAAGAGAGAGACGAGGACTGGAGTAATTTATAGCCTCACATCCCCTTTTCTTGTCTCTCCAGTGTTCTCCTCTGTGGTGAACGGAGAGTCCACAGGGACACAATTACAGCAGCACCTCCCATAACTCTGCTGGTCAAGTGGTGAGGAAAGAGGAGGACGTGTTTTAACAAGGGCTCCAAGTTTTGGGGAGATGAGATCCTAAACTGTAATACCTGCTGCAAACAACATGTAGTTGAGTGTGTGAGCTTTGTGAGAGAGATTGATTTGATTTTTAAAAAATAATCCAAGTTTGTAACTTTCCCGAGATCCAGAAGACGCGAAGGTGATGGTGGTGGATGGGAACCAGTGCAGGAAAATCAATCCATCAATCAATTATCCACTGAGGATTCATGGGTAATGTCTAATAGATCTCTTCAGCTGGTAGACTTTCACCCAAATAAAGCTGCTAATACATAAAAAATGCCTTGCAGCTGTGAAACTCATGAGAACTGTCTTCTTCTTCTCCTTTTAATAATTAAACTGCATCACTGTCGACATCTGGTAATGAGACAGCCCGACTGCTTTGTCTTCTGACAAAAACATCAAACTAAATGCAGGTTAATGACAGCACTGCTGACGTTTTAAATGAGGAATCAGAGAGAAAGTTGGAGGAAGAAAAAGTTCTAAACTTTACTGCGACATGTCCCTCGACAGTCAGTTGGTGGGCTTATTCTGTTGGTTTGCAAAAGCTGAATTTCTTCACGCAGAAAAATGGCAAGGCTGTATTTTAAAATGTATTCACTGCAGAGATTGTTTTAGAAAAGGCCTGGTTTTGGGGGTGAAAAACTGTGTTTTAGTGCGTCAGGAGGGAAAAGTTTAATGGGCTTAATGTAGTCAGAAAAAATCGAATTTTCAACATTTTTTTTTTTTTAAAATGGTACTTTACAGCAGCTCTTACATTAATAGTGCATGACTTGTGAATACATTTAAAGTAAAGGACAGAGAGACGGCACAGAAATGAAGAAGAAAGTTGAATCAGAGAGACTGACAAAAGAAAAGCAATAATGAAGATCATGAAAAGATAATAAATTACCCCCTCCCATCAGGACCGTTTTCCATTATTCAGCCGCTCCCACACTCACATTTTCTTTGTCCTCTGTTTCTTTACCTTATATTTTTCTTTGTCTCCTGGCTCCAGCATTAAGGACCCAGCCTTTCGCTTTCTTTTCACTTCCCGTATCCAGCTCTATATCTCTTGCACCCTCTCATTTTATATCTGCCGTTGTCTCTCTTGTCCCCTCTGCGTGCCCTCATCCCTCACCCTGTCATTTCCTCTGCTCACCTTAATCTATAACTCCACCTCGCTGTCAGTCCTCCCTCTCTGAACTCTGTCGCTGCTGTCGTTGTCTCTCCAGCTCCTCAACAAATCACTTCAGCTCACAGTACAGTACAGACTGGAACTGGTTACCAGTAAACTGATCTAATAATAATGCTCCATTTTGCATTCAGTGCATGTCTTCCTTTGACATAAAATCTGAGTCTTGGCTTTGCTCAAAGGCACTTTGATTATGATATGGTTCCTATACACATCTCACTGTAATAAGAGTATGTTTATCAATATCAGTATCAGGTTACTTTGCAGCGGATTACTAGTTACTTTGTTGAAACTGGTGTAAGTAATGTAGAATTAAACTAATCTAAGTAATTAAAATAGTTACATTTTGTAACAAATGTTTTAAACTGGACAATAAAGCTGAAAAGTCCTAAAAAGACACATTCAAGTCAGGCAGTGTAAACACTACTCGAGTCAACAATGATTCATTTTCATGAAAAGTTCTTCAATATACCTTGAATTAAGAGCACAAACCCCAAAATGAAGCATAAACAACAGACTCTGACTACAGTAAATGAAAATTATATTCTATATATGTTCCTTGTAATCACCAACAATTTGATTAGTAACTGTAATTAAATTAATTTTTTTCTCAAATCGCAAATACACTTATTGTGTCATTTAATTACCAAACACTGTTACGTGTCACTAGTTACTTCCCAACACTATCATGGGTAACCAAGGCTGTAATCAGACTTTCTAATCTGAGTCTGAATTTAAAAAATGTTTCTGACTTTGAAACAGTACAATGTACAGTATGAATAAAGTATTTTGGATGGCCTTGTCCGGAAGCGTCTGCGTTTGCTCTTCATCTGTGATGTTCAAGGATAAAGCCCTGAATAAATGAGGATGCGATGTACCTGTTCTTTTGAGTGTCCTCTTATACTATGCACTGATGTGAGTTATGATAAATGTACCGCGGTCACAGCCTCAAACTAGAAAACTTGCCCTTTTGCTTGATTTATTGAGTTAAGGTTCTTGATTTGAACAGTCTAAAGCGGGGTTCTACTGCGTGCGCTTGTCAAGTTTGATGCAGTCTTGCATTTTTAAGGGAAAAAAGTTGCAGTTGCACCATAGGATTACATGAATCATTAGGCCCGCTGCCAGAAATACTTACCCGCACGGCGAAGTTACATTTGCCCTTGCGTACAGCCTCCTCGTCAGCCTGCCACTGGTGCGGTCTGCTGGCCTCTGGCACGTAGGTGGGCTTCTTCCTCCTCAGGCTCTGACGAAGCTTGTTCATCTCCGGGGTCACGTGCTCCCTGTTACTGTGGACACAGACGGGGACATTAGTTCAATTATCCAGCACAATGAAAGAGGCAAAGACTGGTTTTAAGCCTTACAATTTGTTCAAGAAATAAAATTAAATAAAAATATATATATATTTTTTTTTTTAATTATAGCATCATTACACACAACAAAACAAATATAAAGAAAGTTATAAAAAAAACAGCATTCATTTACTCTCAATTTAACAGTAAGGCTCATTAAAAGCTAATTAAACGCAACAGTGCCAAACTATAATTTGAAGAAATGCCACTCAAAAGCTCTAGTCCTGTGTTTCATAAAGGATTATGACTGAAGTGGGAAGGATTTCATTGATTAGCTGAAGCTCATTATGCAGCAATCATCCTTAACAAGGTAGTCATCAGAGTCATAAACACTTCCCGCCACGATGTGCCATTGATTTTCCATTCAGAGACAGGCTGTACAAACCACACAGGTAGAATGTTACGCTAATGAACACAAAGCATAGCACACGCTTTCATCTCTTCAAGAAACATCAAGGGAGCGGAGTGAATGCTGATCAGCACACACACAAATATATGCATACACTCCAGTTCTTATCTGAGCACACACGATCCTCTCCCTCTCCCTCTCCCGGCTGCCTAATTAAACCATTCAGTCCGCCCGCTGGCCTGTTTAGTGATGCTAATTTCCCAGCATAATTAAACATGATGGCATCAAAACATGACCTGCTTAAAAAATGATAATTACTGTTTTCATTCCTCCACAGTCACATCTTCTCTCAACAGAAAATCTGGATTAGAGTGAAAATACATTTTCTTACGGGCAACTTCTCTATTGTCCAGGCCAAGAGACACTGACGCTGAAGACATTTTAATAGCACTGAGTCAGAGTTAATGATATCGAAAACTAAAACGAGAAGTGAAACAGTAATATCCTTAAGTGAAATAAAAATAAAAGCGAAAAAAAAAATGAAACTAATACTCCGCAATTTCCCCAGTGTCAGTGGTTCAACTTGTACAAGAATAAAATGACTTTACACAATATGGGACCTTCAATAACAATGGTTCTGTACATTTTTTCATGCTATCTTTTTCAGCTTCTAAAAATCACACCTGAAAAACTAAATAAAAACAGAACTAAAACTAGTCTGTGAGTCAGAACAATAATAAAACTACAGCCACTTGTAAAATTAACTAAAACTAAACTGAGAGATTAAATAAAAGTGATGAAAATTCATAAAGAATAAATCAAAACAATTCATACAATATCTTGCTCACAGCCTTTGCGGTATGACCTGTTTTTAAGAACGACAACTGAGATAAATGTGTTACGGTTGGAAGAGAGGAATTATTTCACCTGGGTTAATATAAATGAAGGCATATTATATTATTTTCTTACCTTCTAGTTGACCTATAAACAGGCATCGTGGCTAAAACGCACAACTGACAGCATGTAGTGTCCATATGCAAACTTCTTCCTGCGCTGCTACACGCAGGTCAGAGACGTGTGTAAATATATATACACACCCAGACACATCACTTCTCATAATCACTTTTAGTTTACTGGTAATAGGTGCCAGAGGCTGCTGTGCCGGAAGCATTTGCAATAAGGTTATTCTCACACAGCTCACACACACACTCAGCTGTGTGTGTAATGTAGAGTATTCAAATGCAACTGCCGCAAAACAGCTTGAGTGGCTTTACTCATTCCTGGCATGTGAAGCACGAGTCTACTGCCAAGAGCACACAAACACACACACAAACGCACACACACACACGATGCCCCACTGCAGCCAGACGTGCACACGTGTCAAGGCCTGTGCCCGTCACTTCTGGGCAAAACGCCAAAGGACTGGCACCTGGCTGGCACCGGCACTGCTGCAGCAGGTGTGAATGAGTGTGTGTGAGGGGTAAAAGCTAGATGATGTGTAATACTCTACACGGGAGGGGCTTGAGAGAGCTGGGGGTGGTGGTGGTGGTGTGTGTGTGTGTGTGTGTGGGGGGGGTTGCTTAGGGAATACAGGATGCCCTGTAACTGCCCTCATATGGTCCGGGACAGCAGGAGGAATGAGTGAGCAGGACTGGCATCTGACGCCAAGCAACAGAGGAAACACATCAAAATGAGACGATTGAAAAAGAACAAGGAGGAAAAAAACTGGAAGGATGAAGGAATGAGGTTGTTATAACATCAAACAAAGTTTAACAGGCAACAGAAACAGAAGAAAGCTCCAACCAATCAGTAAAATGTACTTAAAAGATGGAAAAACTCAGACATATCAGGTGTTGATATGAAGGATATCTGCAGCATATGTTTTTCTTTCACTTGTTGTCCGTGGTTACCTGCTTTTTGTCAGCAATATTTTCATATCTTATTCCCTTCATACTGCAATACTGACTTATTTTATACATGTGTTTTTCTATATGTAATGTCATGTTTTGTTTTGTTTTTATTTTGAAGCACACTGAGTCCATGCTTGTCGAATGGAGACACAGATGACATAAATGTGGCAGGACACGAAAATATAACCAAAGCCAGACTGCAAAAAAAAAAAAAAAAATCAAACAAAACTAAGTTGATAGTCCCTGTCTCGTTGAGCAGGACGGTGTGAAATGAATACTAATCTAGTAGTAAATACCCTTTGATGTAGTTGCTAGACACACATTAGGGTGGAGACATCACCCAGCGTGCAACATACAAAGGCCTTCCATAGCACTGACCTCACCCTGCCCAACAAGAACCATCTGCATTAGCAAAAATAAAAACAGACAAGAGAAGACCAGACAGAGGGGGTGGGCTGGCTGGGAGGCGAGGATGTAAAACTTCAAAATAATTCTATAAATCAACAGCACAAGTATCACAGGCCCACGCAAAAACTCACGAGCACTCCAAAGTAAGACTACACAAACAAGAGGCGTGGTGCCAAAAAGCACATAGTAGTTCTCATCCAGCGTTTGAATTCGCAGCCATCTGGAATGTATTGTTGCAAGGAGATGGCAAGAGAGAAAACTGATGGTCATATGATATTTTGTCGTTAACTTTCAAATGTGTTCACCCTAGCTGACCTCCCTTCATCACTGCTTCCTTCGCTGCGTCCTCCCCTTTTTTTTTTTTTTTTTTTTTCGTCACTGATGTTTATACTCCAGATCGACTCAATTTTCTGTTCTTGGATTGTCCCAAAGATCTGACAGCAGATGCAACAAAAGAGCTTCGTGTGCTCTGCCAGTATAGATGTGAGGAAAAAACACTGCCTATGTTTCCAGGCTAATAAAATGTGGAAACATTCCAACATTTTGGTCCAGCTTGTTAGGTTTGCCGTTAGAACTGCTGTCAACAATGTGTGTGTTTTTAATGTCAGCAAACTCACTCACTTTATTAAGTTAATAAGAATGTCATAATATAAACATGAGTGTATATCACCTCTGTATTCATTCCATATAAGCTGTGTTAGGACTGCATGAACTCATGTGTGTCCAGCTGTGTTTTGTGCTCGCCAGATGTGAGCCTGATTGATATCTTTGGCACTCGTCCTCTCTGTGACACACTTACACGCACACACACAGCGTTCCTCCCTGATCCAGATGTTCACTGTTGAACAGCGGCTCAGAGAGTTTTTTTGGCAAACCGAGACATACTCCTCCCTCACACTTCTGCTCATAAAACACACCTCATACGAGGAGGGGGACGGAGGAGGAGGAGGAGGAGGAGGAGGAGGATTCTGGTAGAGGGCGGGGTGAGAAAGACACACACACATATACACATAAACTCAATGAGTCACTGCCCCTTCACATTACGGTAAGTGAGCCATATGTCTGTGAAGCTCCGGAGAGACGAGGAGGGGACAGCGAGAGGTGGCGGAGCATCCAAGTGTGTGTTCATGTGTGTTCATGCGTGAGTGTGTGTGTGTGTGTGTGTGGCAGCATGGGATTGTCTTGGCTTAGTCATCAGTATATTGAGCTGAGCACTTTATGTGGACACAGTGTACCTCTCACTCTCCGAATTCAAGTTGCGTCTTAGAGCCTTTGCAGCAGAGAAGCTCGTGCATTTTGACAAAGCTTTCAGTGAATGGTCTCTCTTCAACCGGCTACAGAATAGATTTAAGATTGTTTTATTACCTCCGCCAAGGAGGTGATGTGATCACTCCCGATTCAGCAGAAACTACTGCACCGATTTTCATGAAAGTTGGTGGAAGAGAAGGGCTGAGGGCGAGCCACTTAATCTTTGAAGCAGATCCATAAAAAGGGGCGGAAGCTGGAATTGTTTTTCACTTTCTTTGCCACTGCAGAGCCCCAGGTGAACTTAGAAACATACAAACCTGACTTAGAAAAGTAGCAATTCAATTACCACCAAGTTGAATTGACTCAAAGTCTTAAAGAGAAAAAAGCATGCAGCTTCATAAAGCACTAAGCAATTCTGATACTATTTCAGCATCTAGAAATCGAAATACACATACATGTGCGATACGGCAAAGAGATTATCTTCATTGCAGTCAATATCAATGATCATCACAATAAATGTCAAATCATTTTTTCTTTCAACTCTGGGTGTGAGTGAAAGTTGAATAAACCAGATGATTTATTGTGGTTTTATAATATTCTTTATGGCCAGAAAAAGCAGCAGTAAAAAATGTTTATAAAATGTTTGTTCAACACCAAACTCTGCTCAAAAAGTAAAATTAAGCAAAACGACAAAACGTTGAAACATTTTGTGAGTGTTTTAGTTGACAATATAAGACAAATAAACTGTAATGTATTTATGTTGTGATAATTATCATCATTGTTTTATCGTCCAGCCCTACATATACAGATTTACAGAGCGCAGGTCTGTAAAGTAACGTAAACCATTTTAACAAGAGCTACAAACATAAACAGATTTACATCCTCATAACACAAGTAATACTCGTCCACACATGCACACAGACACACACAGACACACACAGAGGTTTCTCTCGTTATTCATAGAACCAGCTTTAAATGTCACTTCACCACTGACTCATGTTTGGGTCGAAGAGTCAACAGAAGTGAATGAAACACGCGTTAAACACAGACACATTATGCTGACACACAAACACACACATACACAAATAAATCTGACCCAGTTTTCGGGCCCCGCAGACTTCCGCTGACACCGAGTGACCCGCTTAGGGACTCTGTCAGTTACTACCCAAAGCTGTCTTTCTTCATCTTTCTCTCTTTCTCATATACACAGGCAGAAAGCGACAGGTGGTCCGTGGTGTGTGTGTGTGATTATAAAATAAAGGAGTCTGACATTGCAGAGATAAACCAGGGCACTTGTGTTTAGACTGAAGGCTGACCCAGGACAGGATGGCCTTATTCATAGCAGTGGTTTATGAGGCTGTGTAGGAGTGTGTGTGATAGGCCGACAGACAGAGTGAGAGTGTGTTATACATTCTTCCATAAGATCTGTGTTTTTTTTTTCTTGGATACAGAATAAAAATAAGATACGGTACACTTTAATGTACTTACGTCGCAAGGATTAGTTTATATTCCTCATACTTTTCTTTTACTATTTCTCAAAGATGTACATTTGGATTGCAACTTCTGGATTTTTTTCAGCATTAAACTAAATAAACTAATGAGGGATTAACACGTTTTGTCAGTAGATTTGACTTTAATAATTCGTATCGAGAATAGGCTGTGTCATTCGCTCTGTGGCAACTGTGTACTTTAAGATAAGGCGCCTGCGTTGATTTACTTCAGTTACGCTTTGAAAGTGGGGAAAGTAGGTGAAACTCGCCTATTGTTGAGACACACAGTTTTCATATCATCATTTTCATATCAGATTTTCTGCAGTGACGATGTATTCTTGTTTACTTTCTTATCAGCAGTTAAGTAACAAGATCCATCAACTTCAGGTATAGACTTAAAACTTCAGCTTCAACTTGTGTATTCTTTTGTTTTAGTGTCGACCTCTTCGCGCTGAACACTAAACCCATCCAGGCACATACAGTGTAAATGACCCTGAAAAAACACTGTCAAACAGCAGACTGGTGACAGAACAGAAGGGGAGTGAGCTGAAATTTTCCAGGTCAATATCACTGGTGGAAAACAACACAAACCCACCCATCACATTATCAATAAGTGATTTTCACAGAAGCAGTGGAAGTATTACAAGACATAAAAACGTCCGTTGGGTGCAGCAGCTGCAGTGAGATAAAGAGCTGGAGCCAGCCTAGCAGCAGCACATATGGATATCAGTAGAGCACCGTATACATTATAGTGTGTAGGTGGTTTATGAAGCATGCTTTTCTGTAAGTGCGGAGGCAAAATGGCCCTTTTGCTTGAGGGTTGGTGTGTTTCTGCATGTGTGTGTGTAAAGAACAATATGCAATGACAGCTTAAGCAGAGCCGTGTGTTTAACAATCAGCCTGGCACCCACTGTAACTATTGTCTGTGTCATTCTCCCTCTCTTCCCCCTTCACACACACACACACCTCATTTTGCCCACAAACCAGGTCCACGTTATAAAAAGGGTCAGTGGGTTTATATGTTTCTGTGATTGAAATTCAGGACCAGTCGGTTGTACTGAACTGCTCATGCACTGGTCAATACTGTTCATAACTACGTCAAGTATGGAAAGGTGGAGTGTCCTTGACCGATTTTCTATACTGCAACATTCATCATTTATGAAGCCAGTTCTGTTTGGTTGTAACTTGATTGTCCTGGGTGTTTCCCATGGAATTGTTTTTTTTTATTTTACAAAGGGAAAACATGAAATATAAAAGAGATTCACTCGTTGTCTGACTTTACTGGCAGTACGTACTGTATCTGGCAGAACACAAGCACATCAAAGTTTAATTCATTTACGTTTTTATCTAAGAAATGGCACAGCAGAGTCAGCGCTTTCGGTAAGAATGTGTCACATTCAGGCAAAGAGGATAAAAACACATACGAAACTCCATAAAACTGCTTCAGTAGTTAATGATATAATTAGCAATACTTTAATGTGGAGTTGCAACTACTATCCTTACAGTAGAAGATTTTTGAATAACTTTGAATATGAGTAATTTTACTTTATGTAAGGTTTACACTCAAAACAAAAGTCACACGATGGCCGTTTATAAATCATGCTGGAGCAAATGGAAGGAGGCCCACCAGCAGCTGCAGCAGAGAAAGAGCAGGAGGTGAGTCTGCAGCTGTTAAAGGGTAGATCTTCATGTCAGAGAGCTGCCACGGCACCAAGAACAGAGCTTGGCTGTGAACGCAGAGATCTGTCCTGCGACCGCTCTAAGGGCCCAGATTCATAGAAGCACATGGAACAAACAGGTCATTTTTATGGACAGATGCCAAAATGAAAACGTTTTGGCATCAGGCAACGTGTTTTAGTCTAGTATTCTGTTTTACTTAATACATCCAGGGCCTTAAGTGTTTATGTTAAGTCAGAGTCCGACTGCGAGAGGCCAGGTTGAGCAGTTTGTGAAGAGAAAATAAAACCAAAAACTGCAATAAACCTATAGAGATTAAGAAGAACTTCACAGACTGACAAACCACTAAAGACTGGAACATAAAGATAGGACTTTGTGTGTGCACAACACTTTGTGTTAAACTGTGCACATTCTCATTCGCTTTACTGTGTTTGTAGGCTGCAGAGTTGAACCTTTATTGGTTATACATCTCCACATTGTGTACTCTAGTGATACTTTGTTCTGTGGATAATTTTATAAGTTGCGATTTATGTGGATTCATTTTGCCACATAAAATCTACAGACACTTGATGTGGTGTTATGGACTTTTATCTGATTATATCAGACTTTATATAACTTCATAAGTAACAGTGCTTTTGCTTTTTCCAGTATTCTTTCCACCTCCGCGATTTAAACACTTGATTAATAATTCTGCTCTATTCCACCCACCAAGGTGGTCGTATTGATTTTGTCGTGCTTGTTACTACAACAAATGAGACATAGCCTCTCATCTTTGTCTGAGGAGAGAAAGAAGATTTAAAAAAATGAAATAAATGGAAGTAGACTCTTGTGTGTGGTTACTTATATGTCAATAACTTGATGTTGACTGGTAGACACACGAACATAGACTGTCCTTTTACTGAACCTCTAATGCAATGTGATCTTTCAGAGGGGTTTCTGGGTAGGATGAAGCATTACAGAAAGCTCTCCTAATATAATTACAGTCAGTGTGTGTCTGAACGCTTGTGTGAGCATGCAGGCTGGTGTCCTTTTTGCATAATAAGATTGCGTTGCCCTCTGTGCACTGCAGTCGGGAATTTAGTTCAGATGCATTTCCACAGTTAAAGGTGAGCAGAGCATGGGAAAACAGTCATCACCATCAACTGCGAACACACAGATGGCTGATGAGGTGACCCAGCCTGCCGATCTGGGATCAGTTCTGCATGTTCACTTTCAAAACATCCCTTCTAAAAAGGAAGAAAGAAGAGTGAACTCGATCACAATCAAAGTAGATCAACTGATGCGTGGGTTCAGTGTCTGAATGAGAAGGTCAGGCTGACAAAGCTGGATGCCGTAGAAAACAACCAGCAATTAAAATTATCTGCTCCCCAGTCTTCTCTGCAAATAATATGAGCTAACTGGGAAACTCACAGTGTGTTAGCTTTGCAGAGAGTGCGAAACCTAGGAGATGCATGCGGTGCAATCACACGCACACACACACTCAGCCGCACACAAACCCCTACACAAGAAGACGCACACAGCTTCCACACCTATTATCCTACCTACAGGCTTATCACTGTGCTGTGTCACTGCCCCTCCTACCACTGTTTCAATTCCCACCCACGTTAAGCCTTGAGAAGATTGTGTATCTGTGTTTGTGTGTTTGTGTGCATGAGTGTGTGTGTGTGTTACGGCTTGTGCTTTATGCAGAGAAACTTTCCACGTCACTCTTTTCTTGGGTGATATCGTTGTTTAGAATATACATCAAAATGCATGCATGGATTTGAGTGAAGGTAAATTTATGCATGCTTTAAGTTGCTCATACCTCATGTGTAGATACTTTGTGTGCGTGCGCGTGTGTTTGTTAGTGTGTGTGCAAGTCTGAATACGTTCCAAGACACAAAAGAGAGGCAGATTAACATAACAATATCCAAATCCCCCTTTGCCCGTGGAAGAGCGGGCAAAGAGGGTAAAGACCACGCTATCTTTATGAGCGTTTGTGATTGTGCTCGTATCTGTTAACATTTATATGACTATGGCATGCGCCCACCTTTGTGTTAAAGCATGTCTGCATGCATGCCTGTATGCCAGCGTGTGCCAGTAACTGTGACGGGAAGTGTGTGCTGTGAGGGGAAGCTTATCTAAACACAGTGCAGCCAAGCGTGAAGTAGAGCAGTCTAGTCGATATGCTCCAGTATCATATTGTCGTGCTGTTTCCACTTTGTGCTCTCTCCTATCAGTGTAGACCACTACCACAGGCTGGCTTATCATTAGTACTGCAACTCTGATATGACACTAAAATACGTGCTATACTTTAATCTCCAAAGTCTTTTATACTTACAAACCAGGGAAATGACATAATAACTTGAGTTGATTTGATGGGAATCACACCAGTCCTCTCAAACTACCACAAATGAATGCTTCTTTATGGGTATTACAATAAAGCAGCCACAAAACCCCTGCCGTGCACTAACTGATATCCAACACTTTAAACATTGTGCGACTTAACTAAAATGTTCATGAGCCTGTTGTTCAAGAACCTATTGTTGCTTCTGCAATATCTCAACGCCTTGTCAACCCCACCCTGGAGCCTGAATTGTGTAGATTTGACATCACACTCCTGTGCCAGAGAAGCAAGCCAAGTGACCTGGTGTGGCTTTGCAGCCTGCATTCATAAACTCTGAAGTCTCCGCTAAAATGAAGCACAAGGCGACGTCGGTCTCTTGTTTTATAAGAAATCCCTGTTTTCGCTCACTCTTCTCCACTTTTTCTTTCTCATCTCTAAATTGTCACTCTACAAGGCCACTTCAGTTTGATTTTCACACCCCTCCTCTCATTCTTCTGCCTCCTGTTGACTCCGACTTGCTGTTTTTCATTTGTCCTCATTTCACTCATTACTTAGGTCTCTACCCTCTGCAGTATTCTCACTCTACGCCTTGTTCCTTTTCTTTTTGGCAAGCTGTCTCGTCAAGAGGCCATAAAGAAGACACAGAGCAAAAGACTAGAGAAAGAGAGAAAGCCTTGAATCCCTTCCTTCAGCCTAACAGAGCTCCGAAACTACATCTCTTTCAAAAAAAATTTAAAAAACGGGCGTATTGTATGGCAGGTGTACTGCCACACACAAACACACACACAAACACATCCACACAACAACACTGTGTTAAAAACGTTGGGTGTTTTTTGTCAATTTAGCAGGTTTAATCTCTTCCATATGGGCATGGGGGCTAATGCATCTGCTAAGGCTATTAGCTGCTATGAGCTCTGTGGATACAGGCTAGACTAGACCTATTATCAGTTTGGCAGAGACGGAAAATACCAACGTAGCCAGTAACCCAACAACAACAACAGCAACAACTGCATCAACAAACAGCAGCTATCACTCTTACGAAACAGCAGGTCTCCTGTTGACCTCTATAGAGCTTGCAGATTTCTACCTTGTAGAAACAGGGTCAACTTGATAGACAGAAATAAAGGTGAGGCTGGGAAAAATAGCCCACGATACTAAACTCTGCCATAAGAGTCGACCCAGTTTAAAACCAAAATACACCCAACTGGACAATCACACTAGTATGGATACACATTAAGAGGATATGCATATGCATGAATGTCAGCTGCTCATTCCTGCACAGACACACTCACTAACAAACAGTTCACACCCACTACACTTTATAAGACTCACCTGAGTTCGATGGCCTCCCCCATCTCGGCACAAGAACTCATCTCATACAGGAATAAGAGGAGATGCAGAGATGGCAAGAAGAGCCGCTGAGAGGAAGAACTCCCTCAGACTAGCGGCCACGGCAATAACAACAGCACAAGAGAAAGATGAGAGGAGAGGAGAGGAGAGGAGAGAGAGCATGTGATGGTATTGCGCTCAGAGTGAGGGAAGGAGAGGAGAGGAAGTGCAGAGCGAGAGAGAACCACACCTCTTCTTAGGGGATTAACTTGGAAAAGGAGTTCTGACACATTGGCAAATACACGCACAATGATGCACCCAAACACAGCATGGATGAGCGTCTGGTAAACAGATACGTACAAACAAGTACTGTACGTACAGGCTCGCTAACATCTGGTCTAAAAATAATGCCAAATCAATGTTTGATTCTCCAAATCCTGGGCGTAAGGAAAGAAGGGAGTGGGAGTACAGAAAGAGAGAGGGCAAAAGAGAAAGAGAAAGGGGAGGAGTGATTAAGCGAGTCATGGCGGGTGGTGACACAGTTTTCTTTGCTCTCCATCTGCTATGGGCGCAATGGTCAAGAGTGCACTGGGGGAGAGGGGAGAACTGGGGCTAGAGTCTGGGGACGGGTGGTGAGCTGGAACTGGGGAATAGGGCCAGGGCTGGAGGATGTGAGTTTAATGTGAGGACTGGAACGCAGCCTCGTAGTATGTTTCCACAGGGGCGTTACTGGACATGAGGAGGAATGCTGCTTTCCCAGTACTGGATGCTGAAAGGCCAGTCTCAGAAATAATGCAACACATGTTAAGGAAGTGCTTTATTTGTGCTCCAAAGTGATAAATCGCACAGATCACACCTGGCTGCGCTAGTGTTCTGTCTTTTAGGTTTACGGTAATGCTGGCTGATAAAATGACTTTGTGATGTGATGAACATGAGTAAATACATCACAGACAAGGACAGACAACAAAAATATTTTTATCTACATCATGCATTCACACTCAGCATGAAAACAAACACATGACCTTGACCTATCAGATGCAGTCCAGGATACATGGCCCATGCACTCACACCATTTGGTCAATCAGATGAAACCCCAGCTAGTAATGGGTCATTTGACGAAGGACAGAGCAAAACAAATATGGTTGAGAAAGAACTAGAAGAATCTTTGCTATTTGGAATTATTTGGGATTCAGGAGAGACAATGTAACACAGTTGTGGTTAGTAATGTACAGCCTAAGACACAGGACCTGTACAGCTAAAGGTATTTAAAGCAAATGAATCTATAACTAATATGCTTATGACTTAAAAATGTGTTTATTTATCGCAAGCCAATCACCATTGCAATATTGTACATGACAGATTTTCCTCATATCGCAGGCCTAGTCTCCAGTGGATTTTGTTACAGATTTTGCTGCTAAAGCTGAAGAAATGTCCTTCATTTAACATTTTGGGGAAATAGGTTTCCTCCTTTCTGAAACTCTAAAACAGAAATATTAATTTGATGCGTTAATGAGAAGGGAGTGTGTTGCTTAACTGAATGTACTTTACGGTATTGTACAGTTGCAGTGAATCTAGTTTGACTGTTTGTTCACAGGGGTTGGGAGCTACAAAGGGTTTGTGGGTCAGACTGCAAAGGCCCGATTTACATACTGTTTAGGTCAACTCTTCCACTGTAAATGGGATGCAGACCAGTCAATGTGTCGCACTGCCTCTGGAAAAGCACTGCACCATTACTGAAATGCATTGCATTGCCACATACAATGCGAACTGCAACATTAAAATTGTGCCCACTGTATAAAAAAGATTTTTGTAGCGAAACAAGAGGGTCATTTGAATGAAGCCAATGTTTTGACAGAGGTGGGGTTGTATGGCAAAAAAGCAGCATGTATCTCAACTTTGGCCGCAGCTCCAATCAATGGAAAAGAAAAACCACACCTTCCAGAAAGAGGAACAATTTACATATACATACAGGATGTGGAAAACCTTTAACTATGATGTTGCAAGAAAACATAGCATTGAGTTTATAACAAAACGAGGAGTTATAATTTAGTTGCATATATGGATGACATTTTTGTGAAAAAGCGTTGTAAAGATCAAATGTCCTGCTGTCAGTGGGGTCGGCTAAGGTGGAACATTGAGGATAAAACAACACCTTGCACGAAGATGCATCTTCTGTTGTTAAAACGCACACCTCCAAGGACACGTGTGAAGAGAATCAGATCCAAACTTGACCTAAGTTGAGACTGCAGATAGACTAAAGCAGTGATATGATGTGTGTTAATGCCATCTTTTCCAGACACATTTCCCTAGTCCTCTGTGATGCCGATTCATCCCCTAAGCTGTTTACCCTTCAACACCCAGAGCCAGAGATCAACAATGAGAGGGATCAAAATGTCCTTGTTGTGTGCTGACTTCGCTCACGTGTCTGTTTGCAGACATTTGATAGCATCTCTCTTCATGCTTAGAGTGGGTTATTTTGCAGTTCTGTTAACAGCAGTTACGTGAAATGTTGACAAATCTGACATTATTCTCATCCCGAACCGTGAAGCTCTCTTATGCCGGTTATTATTATGTGGTATTTTAATTTGTAAAGCTGCTCTAATTCCAAAACAACATCTGATAAATACACAGCACAAACAAATTGCACAAACAAATCAGTGCATGACCCTTTTCACGCACAAATCATTGCAATATTTTAGGCACTCTCTCACTTAATCCACTCATCCCAAACACACACACATTGTTGTTTATTGTTTTAACTTTTGATTTAAGCACTTGACATGCCAATAAAAACAAACTAAACTAAGGTTTAATGAAAAGCCTGGAGACAGATGGCAATTCAGACAAACAGCATTATTTGTGAGAGTCTGAAGCAGAAACAAAGATGATTTCACACGTTTGTTCCCTCTGATTCTTTCTGAAACATGGCCTTTGATTATGACATTTTCCCACATTCACTGCATTCTTTTTTGGGCAATTAAATGTCTTTCCATTCTTTAAATCTTCACAGGACATGAAAAAAAACCCCAGATAAAACCTGATACATACGTCAACGTGGTGTAAATCAGTCAGTCAGTGAGTCTACTGTTTTGTGTATCTGATGTCCAGAATCTGCAATCTAATTCCTTTCTGATTCAGCAGTTATTTGACTGAGAAAAAAAACAGCATTACTACACTTGTGACTGTAACAAAGATATAAGTATAATAAAACAAATGTTGGTGCAAAATCAGGTAGACTTTAGGAGGCAACGTAAGAATTACAGCCCAGCCGATACTGGATTTTTGGGGCAGATACTGATACCAATATGAGGGATTAAAAACTTTTTGATATTGATGTATCAGCCAATTGCAACGACTCCTTAAACGTGAGCACTCCACTTATTATAAATAACTACGAATAAAAACATGAATACAACAAAAATGTATATAACCTGAATTAAGAAAATAAACATCTTTTTTTCTGTATTATACTGAAAAAGTTTTCATATTGGCAACAATATAATTGGACGAGATGATCATTTCCATCATTTGTTCTGTATTCTATAGACCATTTATCTCATTAACTTGTCCGCCCTCCCCTTTTCTTTTGCGCTCTTGTGGGAGTGCGATGTACAGACAGAAAGAAGAGGTGGGTGAGAAAACACACGATATAAAAATAGCCGTTGAGGAAGGAAGACAAAGGCATGGAATGAGACAAAAGGGAGTTTTAAACTAATCAGAAGAAGGTAGGTATGCGTTATCTCCACAGTGCTGCGCATAATGGGGAGCTACTCAAGTGTGCATGTGCAGGCATCTGCTTGAGCGTGCATATTTATCTAAGTGTGTATATCTGTCTACTGGGCAGACACTAACATAAGCTTATTATAGCTGCTGTGTAGTTATGAAACATGATGATCTCACCAGCCAGGTGGTAGCAGATAGATTTCCTGCTAACAGTAAATAAGCCCTGTGGCATGTGTTTCGACTGAGCCTTTCCAGTAGTTAGTGCAGCAACAGAGAAACGTATTCAGTGTGTGCATGCGTGTGATGTGAGTAAAATGTCTGTGTCTGCTAACATGCTAGATCTGACACTCTGAGGTTTTACAACAGCTATGCCTCAGTGACTCCATAACAGGTTGCTATTTGAACCAGCACTGCGTGGATGTAAATTAGGTTTCCTCTAGTGCACACAAACATGAAAACACATGCATACCGCAATTAGTGATCTGCAGGGGCACAAATGCTCGATAATCTAACTATGTGTAAATAAGAAGTCCTTGAATGCACCAGTTAGAAGCAGAGCCTCAAACACAGTAATATGTCTGCAACACCCGACTTATGAATCTCACTGGAAGCTGTAATAAAATAAATGATGTGCGTTTATTACGCAATTCAGCTGCTCAAGGGTGTTAAGTGTAGAGATGACTTTACTCAATGTCAAACTTTTCAAAATTATCCAAATTTGACTGAGGCTCCTCCTCATATTATGTTCTTTTCTTAAATAGTAGTAGTGATAGCCATAAATCAGAAAAGAATAAGAAAAGAGAAACTAACCCAAGGGAAGGAAATTACTTGGCTTAGTTTCTGTTCTCTTCACTCTCACTTCCTGTGAACTTCCTTTAATGTACCACACGCTACAGCCAGGTATCCAAAGCCTCATTAAAGAGCAAAATAGTCTGTGTTCTGACAAACCATTAGACTTTAAAGAGAACATTAATGTTTGGTGGAGGGCTAGAAACAAGTAGTGAAGTAGAAACATTTTAAACAAAAATCTGTATTGTGAACACTATGCATCAGATTGCGATAACTGCATCAAGCTACAAATATACAAAGTTATTATCCAGTAGATGCAGCGCAATTTCAGCATTTATTTGAAGTTAGCAAGTTCTTCTAGCTCAGTTGTGGTCTCTGGTGCGCTAGTACTGCCCAATAAATTGTGTTTTATGTGATATGAACATGCACAATAAACACATTGCAAAAGATCGGCATAACTGCGATGAATAGGAAAAAAAAAACATTTTATTTACACATGCCATGCCTTCACACTTAGCATTTGGAAGCATTTGGCCAAGCAGATCTTTGATCCCGTTTGACTCATACAATCAATTACACATATGATGTTTGTAAAGACAAGGCAAGAAAATCACAGTTTGTCATAAAACTGTCTAAGTCTTCAACAGTTTGAAAATACATCATTAGAAAGACTACACACCCAAAAGTCATGACATTATCTGTAAAAAAGTAAAAAGGAACAAAGCAAAAAAGAAGCAGAGGATTCAAGATGCAGGACTCAACACAAGATGCACACAAGATATAAGAAAAGCAGGCTTTAATGTAGCTTGAGTAAGTCAGAACTACTTGCTAAGATGTACATAGCACAGAGCACCTGCTCAACTATATTGTGCAACAGAAACAAGTGGCTAATCTTCAAATGGGTTTACTTTAAATGCTTCGTTACACTTCCAAGAAGATTTCATCAGCTCATCATCGTGTTATCGCACCGCCTCAGTGACTTAAATCAAACACAAGCTATCCAGTCATCTGTGGATAAGAAAGCCTAATACGTTCTGATTATCCAATCAGCTCTATCAAAGAATCCTTCAAAACCTTCTTTTTCATGCTGTCACCATCTGTAAAACTTCACCTAGATGGATCGGCCAATAGCAAGGTGTGACAGCCAAATCCACTGCCTTATCCTGACAGGCTGCTCATTGATTTTTGCTTCTGGTCAATACCACTCTCTTTTCTTCTTTCTCTCACTGCACTCATCCATCTCTCCTCTCCTCAGTGACTCTCTATCATCATATGTCTCCATTATCCCCCAACTTATACCTCTCTCCAAAGCCTGTAGTTACAGACAAAGCCCCATTGACCAACTGGAAGATGATGGAGAAGTGTGTGGTTGTTGCATTCAAGTGACTTCTGTACATACACACAGATAGAGTGTGTGCCAAATGATCAGGCTTGGCACTAGATTACATGATCAATAGTTTTACGTCCTCTGGAGTCATGTGTGTTTGTGTTTGTTTGTGTGTACGTACATGGGTCAGCTGTTAGCAGCAAGTTTCTTAATCCTTCAATACTATACCAGCACCTCGCTCCCTCTTTCCAATCAACAGTGCATCCCAACTCCGTCACGCTACGACAGACACACATACACGCGAGGACCATGTGAAAGCCTTGCTGCTGCATGGCAACCGGATCCCATGGCAACCACTGGTATGGGTTTTTTTGTGGGTACAGAGAGGAGAGAGAGAGGGAGAGAGAGAGAGAGGACGGGTCTGACAGATATTTGGGAGAAAAACGGCAACCCTGGAAAAGAACGAAAATAGAAAGAGAGAGGAAGTAGCAGCTTGAATACACAAGCACATGGACTCACACACACACACAAACATTTCTTTCACTGTGCTGAGATCAGATGAGCTTGAGGAAAGAGACAGACAGTGACAACATTGTGGGGGAAAGGAGTTCTCCCTCTATGCAGATCACAACAATGTTTTGCAGGAGAGGAGAGGAGAGGAGAGGAGAGGAGAGGAGAGGAGAGGAGAGGAGAGGAGAGGAGAGGAGAGG
>JAPQRN010000006.1:7402751-7416885 GCA_037367275.1 Coranthus polyacanthus | reverse complement strand
CTCCTCTCCTCTTCCTCTCCTCTCCTCTCCTCTCCTCTCCTCTTCCTCTCCTCTCCTTTTCCTCTCCTCTCCTCTCCTCTCCTCTCCTCTCCTCTCCTCTCCTCTCCTCTCCTCTCCTCTCCACCCTGAAGGGTTAGCAGCACGAATTTTAGATGGTGACAGATTGTATTAGATAACAAAGACCTACATAGAGCCATGCACAGATTCACACACACAGCGAGCTGTATGGTTTACAAATACACAGATGGTCTTGGAGAGTGTATTTTGGAGAATATCTAAGACAGATTAGTGAAATAAGAACAATACCTGCATGAAAAATAAACTTGCGATGACTTCAGGGGACTTTTTGTAGTTACAGGGTAAATCACATTGTTTTGTTTGTCATACCGATGAATATCTGTTTTGTAATATATCTTTTAAGACAAACACATGCAGCAGGCTACTCATATGGAAAGGAGGAGCTTGTGCAGCATTGTGGGAGGTCAAACCAAACCTCTCTCTAACTTTACTTAGTAAAGCTGAGGCTTTAAGCGAACACTTGGATTAGATTTTTAGAAAAGATTTTTTTTTTGTACATTAGGCAAAGCTTAAAAACTGTAGATAAGTGCTGTGGGACTTTTTAGAGGTAGCATGTAGAAAATCTAGACTAAAAAATGAGTGTTGAGCACTGCAGTCTGCAGCATAATGGGGATATGAATGTGTATACATAATGTATGGATGGGATAGTTTCTGTGTACGCCTCTTAAGGCCACTGAATATCTCAGCGCACTAGTTAATCGAGACACTGAAGCACACAAAGACGGCTTGTCATGCAAAGAGCTACTGTATAGTACATTATCATGAAGGTAATATGGAGATCAAGTGATTATGGTGTTACAAGACAACAGGAATGCTCCTCGCTGTCAGCAGAAACAATGTGCAGGAGTTGTTCTGCAGAAAGCATCACACTAAGACCTAGACAGCATGCATATGCAGCCTTACACAGAACAGGCAGCAGCAGGTACAAGCAACTGGGGATCTGTCCATCATAGTACAAGGTTGTTTTCCTTCCCCAAGTTAACGACCAGTGTTGGGTAGGTTACTTTTGAAGTGTGGTAGATTAAAGTTTACTAGTTACCTTGTGAAAAATGGAATAAGTAATGTAACTATTTTAATTTCTTCATCGATGTAATTTAACTTACTACATTTGTTTGCTTTTCTAACAAATGTTTTAAACTTGGCAATAAAGCTGAAGGTTCCGAAAAAACATTAAAAAAAAACATCTAAAGACATTTACCATTGTACAGTTAGAGCTCTTTTATGATTTCAGAGGGAAAACTTTTCAGCACTGAAAGGAGTTCTTGTCCGACGACAAGGCCACCATGGTTGGCTGTTATATTTGTCATATGAGCATTTTACTGAAAACAATATATTCTGTAACCCCTGTCTAATTACTAATGCTTGATTGGTAACTGTAATTGAATTACATTTTTTCCCTTCTTACATGTAAATTGGTCAAAATTCATTTGCGTCAATACCTTCATTTCATTTGTGTGTCTTTTCAAAAATCATGTCAGTCATTCAGTGCAAATACAGCTCTCCTGAGGAACACTACAGCTAGTGTACATTCTTAAGAGTACATCAGCCAGTACCTCGTTTTCATCTGCCTACTTGGAGTAATGCATTGTTGAAATAAACAAAACCCATGTGAGGAAAGTAGTTGTGTGAACTTTGAAAGGGGCGTGCGTGAATGTGAGTGTGAGAAGAAAAAAATCGAGGCAGACTTCAAAGCCTGCATGGTCTACAGCTGAGACGGGGGGTTAAAAGGGGTTGAGATTTTCCTCTGGCTCTTAGGAATGCGGAGCTAGAGCAATAACACATGCCCTATGTGGAGCACAATGAGCAATAGGACACATAGCATGTAAACACACACAGGAACAGAAGGACTGGACTATGTTTGCCTGTTCTCTCTGCACATATCAAGCAGCCATCTGGTGAACTGGACAATCCAGAACTTGACTGAGTCAGTCTGTTGTCCAGGCCTGCAGCCATTTGTGTTTATTCGCCACACAACATCTTATCGTTTATCTGTCCCTCCTTACTGGAACGGCCTCCACCAGCTCCTCTTCCTGAAAGCCACACTACTGTACCATTACACTCACGCTTTCCTTTGAAAACAAGGAGACAAGGCTGAAAGAGAATGGTAAATACACGCTCACCTCCCCTGACATATTGACTTCAGAGAGCGCGAAGTAGTTGTACGGGGTGAGAGATGAAGGGACGGAGCTCCAGTAATCACACCATAGTGTTCCCATTAGATCAAATCATTTCCGGGCTGGCTGGGTGTCACCTTGGCATCACCACAATATTCCTTTGTGATCCAAGGTGAGAGCAGGCACAGCCCTTTGGGAGGACAGTCTATATTCTTTCTATTGATCTCCTTGTTAAGACTTGTTGAGGTCTGAGGTGCCTGGAGCCTCATCCATTAAAAAAAAAAAAAAAACAGGCCGCTGGTTTATCGTAGATTTCATCACGCTGGAGACAAGGCTGTGAAATCAGAATGTGAGAAGATTTGAGAAGGATCATGTTGTGCGTGATGATGTAAAGTAGTTTCAGCTTTGAAATATAATAGAAAATCAATGTTACTGGATGTTTTTGGTTTCAGATCCCAAAAGGGTCTGGATGTGGTCGGGGGAAGAAGTTGCTGCAGAGAGAATAACCTTTTTCCTCTGACAATAAGCATTTTGTACGGACACATAAAAAAACAATTAGCAAAGGATGCTGTAGCCTCATTATTACTCTGTGCCTCTTATATATTCACTAGTCTTTATGTTTATTTATTTAGGAATATCATTGGAATTCGCTACAGCCAAGCATCTATCTTAGCACAGAGACTGAAAACAGGGGGACGGCCTAGCATACCCCAACTTGTCGTTGGGAGTTTGTATGTGAGAAGTCAACGCTGCTAACTGAGAAAAAGTCTGACCAATAGGCTAATTTTGTACATACAGTAGATGGCCCAATAACTGCTGCCTGTGGCTTCTTATTTAGCATATCTATAGAGAGCGGTATTGATCTTCTCTTCTGTTGTGAAGAAAGCAAATACGCACCATGTCCAGAAATGTCCCAAAACGTTCCTTAAGCTTTGCATCTTCTCAGTAAAAAACTAACACTTATTGTTCATCCCAGTTGAGGCCACACGTGTCTTCACCAAAACAAAGCCTCTTTCCACAAAATCCCTAAAAACCCCAAATATGTGTGTGTTTGCTTCAAAGGCTGTATGATGGAAAATATTAGGTTTTTACGTGGCTATTTTTCCATCACACACAGATTATTTATACATTCTGGACGTTTGGAGTCAAGAAGGAAAATGTGCCTACTGCTTAACTACATTTAACAAAATGTAAATAGGTTGTAGTCGTGTGCCATAATGTCATGTAGCATTATGAATGATCACAGCTCTCAGTGGTTGCTCTCAGTTAGCAGCATGACGTAATAAACTGTGCAGTAATAATTTCCCATTGGAATTCCTCCAAGTCAGTGTGGTAGTTTTGAATGGCAGTGCTTCTGTTCTGGTTTCAACATTGTACATTTTGGATATGCCTGGAAAAAAGTTTAACTAGGGTCTGCAGCCTTTCTGTCTCCGTTTCCACCGGACTTTCCCATCCATTCTTCCTAATAGTCAGGGGTGCCTAACATAATACCTGGCTGGCTGGCCGGCCGACTGGCGGTGCAGACCCCGGACTAGCTGGCTTAAATGGCTGGCTGATTTACAGGCTTTCTGGGTGGCTGGCTCACCACAGACGAACTATGAATCTCTACTGGGCTTACTGGGTGAACCGGCTACTCATCTTCCTACAAGTGCAGACAGACAAAGGCAGGTCTGTTCCTCTGGGAGCCAACAGGCAGCAACTGCCACTTCCCTTGACCGAGAGAGGCAGACAGAGAGAAAAACAGGAGGGGGGGGGGGGTAACTGAGATATATGAAAAAAATGGATGTTGAGACAGGAAAGGGAGAAGACTGAGAAAGATAAAGAGCGGAATAGAAAAGACAGAGGGAGCTTTTAACAACTGGGGGCTGAGAGGAAATTGAAAAATCTGGGAAGATTATAAAAAAATCGGAGCGGTAAAGAAGAGGTGGATTTACAATAAAAAGGTCTGCGAGTCAAACACTGCCTATAAGCTGTATATAGGCCTCTCGGGTAATGACCTACAATCCGTCAAAATGTTGCTTTCTATTACCCTTTTCACAAACTATTTGCCTCACAGCCCCTGAGCAGCCATGACAGGAACAATCCACTCTAAATGCTAACTCTATCAACATTCTCCATCTCCAATATGGCTGCTTCTTTTTTTTTCATGGTGCCTGTGACATTTTACTGCTGCTCACTGTGTCATCCTGTGAAACAAGACACCTCCCCCCCTCTCTTATCCCTCCATCTTCTCCTCCTTTCATCCCTCTCTCCCCTCTGTCCATCTCTCCTACAATGCCTCAGTACCTCTCTCCTCTCGGCCTCCACCTCCATTCTTCTGCCCCAGCAAATGCTGCTGCCCGGTGAAGACGATGGAAGACTCGTGTCCCCCGGCTCTGATTTTGGGATTTGTTAAAAATCCTTTTTTTTAATGTGTTTATGCCTTTGTTCCCCATGTTTTACATTTCAATTAGTTTTCTTTTGTGGGAGACATACAAGTTTTTATTCCACGTCAGGGAAATAAACGCTTTTAAAAATCGAAACACTTGTTGTCTCATGTGAGACATCTGAGACCGATGACAGTCATCGATGGGGAAATTTTGTGGTGTCCACATAACGAATCAGGTTTAAATGGGGGGGGAAGAAATGGGCCATTTCAGCTTGAATTCTTTTAAACCAGCAATATTAAATGAAATGTATACTATGTAGTTTGTTTGTACATATCCTCTGTATTTTCATGTCTTACATTTTGAATGTCTTTTGTGGGAAACGTTCAAGTTAGTTACCGGTATCCCACGTCAGGGAAATAAACTCTTGTAAATACAGGAAAGCTTAAGGAAATCATGTGGGACATTTGGGATTGATGAGAGTCACAGAAGGAATTTTGTGGTGTTTACAGCAGGTTTAAATAATAAAAAAAAGAAATGGGCTCTTTCAGAATTCATTCTTATGAACCAGATATACAAATGTCTATATGTATGTTATTTGCAATGTTAGGGACTTTTGAAATGTAATAGGCTGACGATTACTGGTTATTAAGTAATGAAACTATTTTAATTAGTCATGTAACTTCTTTTCTAGTAAAGCTGAAACGTCCTGACACATTTGATGACAGCGTTGTCTAAAAACGTGCCAGAAGAAGGCGTCCTGTGAAAAGCAGTGCAAGCAACACAATAGATGTTCTGTTCTACACGTAGCCCAAGCTTCTTTTTTTTTACTTTTTTTTTTTTTTATTTGCAGATGTAACCTCTATGTGATCACCAACGTTTTGATTAGTGATTGTAATTTAACTACATCTTTTTTTTTTTTTCTCAGTAAGTGCACTAGTTACTCCCAGTTTGGTTTGTGTATAGCCTAACCACAGATGTAATGTTGTAAGTGATTTATGAAGTATGAAAGGAACTTTTCTGAGGGATGGAGGATTTTCTTCGATCCGCGAAAGAGGACATTCGGGTGATAAGTTTTCACTCAGCAGTAACGCTCCTCTTCCCGTCCTTCACTTGTCCTACTTGCTCACGATTCAGCCGGTTTGCCTTCTTCTCATGTCTGCTTCCTCGTAGTTTACATTAGCGTCTCTAAGGAAAATACTGAAGACTGAAGCTGTTAAAGGTAATCTGTGTGGTACTCAACCGCAACTTTAATCTGCTTAATGTCATTTTTATCTTCCATGTGTTTGTAAAGAGTTTAATGTGTGTGTGGTGTTTGTGATGTTGGCTGCCCTTTTTGATTCAGATGAGTACGTTCTCTCATTATTGTAGTATTACTATGCCAGGCTAATTTGTAATGTTGTTCCTTCCTGCTTCCTGCTGATTTTTAGATATATATTATTTATCCTTCTCCTTTGTTGCGAGGATTACTACACTTGTACGTCTTGTTTTTTTTGTTTTTTTTCAGGAGGGATCATTTCCATTTCATCCCTCTCTTCTTCATGATCATGGTGCCAACAGCTGGGAGAGTGGGCCACATCTGGCAAGCAGCTGGCCACCACAGAAAGACAGCCACACGAGAGGAGCGCAGAAGAAAATGCAAGAGAGGCAGGAGTGAAGGACGATGGTGTGATAAGAGAATCTATAAGAGGTATATTGAAGGTTGGTGAGAGGTGAGGAGGGGAGGAAACCATGCAGAGAGTAACAAGCAGAAAAAGAAGGGTAGGAGGATCAAATTAAAGCTGGGCTGTAGTTCTGACCAAATAGTGAATACGAAAAGATGAAAAAACACACACACAAGACGCTAGTGATGACAACAAAAAAAAAAAGGAACAGAGGGCGAAATCGAGAGAGAAAGAGAGAGAGATGAAGGGAGAACAGTCATGTGGAGTCAGATGCTCCTAATCAGCTGCGTTGCTGTCAGAGCTCCTCGTCATAGCAACCATGAGTCACGGCACCGGTAAACACAGAGAATGTTTTATAAACCGGGGCCTCGCTGGCACATTCACCCAGGCATCGCTCCGCGTTTTTTACAAGCATAG
Organism: Coranthus polyacanthus; assembly: GCA_037367275.1. Lineage (NCBI taxonomy): Eukaryota > Metazoa > Chordata > Actinopteri > Kurtiformes > Apogonidae > Coranthus > Coranthus polyacanthus. Next base: position 7,410,246 of record JAPQRN010000006.1, on the reverse strand, counting down.
CATGAGGTGAGCCACAAAATAAGACACGCTGCTTATGATAGCCGTTATTTCCCTGAGACGGCTGTTTTTACAGGTGGTTTATTACTCATCTTTACAAGAGTAACCCTTAGGAGTCTGTGATCCAAAAAATTTTAAAGTCATTGTTTCCCCCCCACCCCCTCCCCGCCATCTGGACTGAATTGTAGCAGTGATGCCATGATTACTGAGAAAGTTGTGTGACATCAACTTTGACTTTTATACTACGTCGACTTAAGCTCATAAAAACAAAGTGAACACACACTACTATGCTATGCCCGGATACGCAAATGTTATGTTTCATTTAAATGATTTATTTTTACGTACTTTTTAGATTCCATTAGATTTTTTTTCTGTCGATGGACACTTGAATATACATGAATGTCTGCTCTAGGCCTGTAAGCAGAATGTGTGTGTGATGTTCATAAAAAAATAAAACTTTATAACTATTACTTTATAATATGGCTTGAAAGGGGTTTTTTTGTTTTGTTTTGTTTTTTTAAATGGCACAATTTTATGATCAGATGGTTGATCATAAAAAGATAATAATTGCATTTATATAGAACTTTTTAAAACACACAATAACAAAGTGCTTCGCATATAGGGTACAAACAAGCAAACACAACGCATACAAACCAACGCATGGTACCGGAGGTAAAAACAGATTACAAAACGTTATAAAAGGGCTATCCCGTAAATTCCGTAATTCAAAGGTGACAAACCATGTTTAAGTACATGTTCTGTAAACAGTGGAGAAAGTGGAATTTAACTGATCACTAGGTATCACTAGGTATCACTGGGCATGGATAATATTGTAACACACTTTTAAAATGTGTTAGCCACTTTATCCTTCCAGCGAGATTTAAAGGTCATGAACTAGCTGAACAAACCATGTAAGTAATAATTTAGATGGTTCAATTTAAATTTTAAATGAAGTGTTAATCTATTTAATCAGGGCATTAAACAGCAGTTATAAGCCCTGCTAGGAGAACATTTCCATTTTATTATTTCTACTTTAACAGGCCATGCAGGGTATCATTAACGCCTCCATCATCTCCCAGGTCCTTCTCGCACCCTACGTGGACTTATTCAACTCTCAGACGTGTACTTGTTTTCTCCATTCAAACGCAAACAGAAACTCTCCTCTGTGTAGGAGCTTAATTCCTATAGGTCATCCATCTGCAGACGACTGCTCTCAGCTGTCCTCCATCCTTCACTCTGTCTCTGCGACTGGTTCAGACAGGCCTGCGGAGCTCTACAACACACACCACACATGCACACCATCAACCGTAAAAAAAAAAGAAAAAAAAAGAAACGCTTTAAGTGTTGTCACCCAAACCTCACTCACTTCCACCTCACTCTCTCTCTTTCTCTCTCTCTCTCTCTCTCTTTTTTCCCCTCTCGCCACTCTTCACATAGCACAGTGAATAGGGCTCTCTGTGCTCTGGTGGATTTAACTTTGGGTTCTGTCTGTCGCAAACAATCTCTCTCCCCCATCGCCATTCTGAAATAGTGCAGCGGAGAAGCCGGCGTCATATTAAATGGTGTTTTCCGCACTGTGAAAGCAAAGCTCGCACGGCACACACTGCAGGCTTTGAATTAACGCAGGAGAGAGCGGGGCAAAGTCATCGTACGTGGGCTGCAGGTACTGGAAGTAACACACGATTAGAAACTGACAGTGAAAGTGTTCTTCTTATGCACTACAGAAGTGACAAGACGCCAGGGATCATTTACCTTTTCTGTAAAGATCATATGGTGAAGAAGAAAATAGTTTTGAATCCAGGGAACGTTGAAAGAATGCATTCTGATTTGCATGGCATTCATGCATTAAATACAATCTTAAGGATGTGCCAATCTTTATGACAGGGCTCAGGACTCTTTAATAACAATGTGACAGCAGTCATCCCCCTACCTGGTCACACTTGTTATGCTTCTTTAAACCCCTGTTTTCAGTGTGGTAACTGAAGACAGCCTATCTTTTTTTTTTTTTTTTTTGATAATTCTGCCATTCCTAAATGAAGATCACTCTGGGATTGTGTTAAGCCTCCTCTGCAGGGAGTCAACACTTGTAGAAAGCATGCACAGGCAGCATGTGTGCCATCGCTGCAGAAGGAGGCATGCCGTTAAAAGCATTCTGTATTGAACATTCACAGTAGGCGCTAAGTGTAATTTGGGGCAAGACATGTGAAAACAATTGACAAGTAGCAAACAAAGCAGTTGCTAAAAGCATGGAAAAGGAGATTGATCTAATCAGACCCTGATGTGGAAATGGGGTGTTTCAGAGGCTTTTCTTTTAGGCATTTTAGGTTTTTCAGACACACGTCCCTCAATGAGCTGTTGTACCTGAGCTTCAGCAAATAAAAGGATTGAAATGGGTCATCTCGAAAAATATAAATCAGGGGCCAGTGAGATGAAAACTGCAACCCCTGCAACTCAGAGTGACAGTTATTAGTTACAGACTTGTGGGTGCTGAAAGAGACCCATTTCTATTTTCCTTGTTATCTGCAAATAAAAATGCCACTGAAGCAAAGAAATAAACTGCTGATCGCCAAGGAAACAGGCATGCCCATACAAACACAATCATCCTTCTACATACATGCATGGGTCAGACACACGCATGGAAAAACACAAATTGGTGCCTTCACACATGAGTGTCCACTTGACAGGCATTCAAATCCATTGCTCTGATCATTCATCAATCCATGCCGACATAACGCGCAACTGTAACATCGCACTAGAGTCGCACAGACAGAAACAGAAACAATAGGCCTTCCCTGCTATGTCTTTTGTGGTGTGAGCATGCCATTAACGTGTGCAGTAATGGAACTATATGAGGGGGGGGGAAAGGAGTGATTGTATTTAACTAGCCTGCAGAAATCAGATAACTCCACTCAGCACATACTGAAGGCACTTAGGCATCAGACAGCAGTGATGGAGGGCTGTGCAGACTGGCATGATCACACCAAATGGGAAGAGGAGTTTCAGCCTTCCACAGATCACAGACGCTGACCGGCAAACAAATGCTTTCTAGTTTCCCTGTCGGCCGTTTCCTACGACTTTTCTCATTCTCCTCTGTTCAGTCTGCCTCTCTTCGTCTTTTACACCCTGTCTTTCTCTCCGTTCTCGATCTTTCTTTCTGCCTTTTTTTCCAGTTTCTTTCTCTCCTCTTCCGCACCCTGCTCTGTCTCTCGAGCACTTCCTTTCTATTTCTTTCCCAGCATTCCTCTCTTCACCGGATTTCTGGTACACCTCATTATCTTTTTCTACTTATTTAATTAATCCCAGAGTCAGGAATGAAATTCCATAATCAATTCTAGGGATTTAGTTGCAGAGCGTAGTTTCATTCATTAACGCCCACACACAGATTGCACACATGTACAATATTCAAATACATTATTTACAGCATGTTATGAGTGACTTATAAACCATCTGACACTGTGTAACACAGCAGTTAATTCAAGAAAATACACCTCCATACAGTCGTAAGCGTACTTTATGGTCTCGGTAACAACTTCTTAGGCTTTCGCTCCTTCTCTTTCGGGGCTCCACACTTCATGTTTGAATCTGATTAAAAAACACATTACAAACCAGAAGTCCATAAACCAATAAAGGACTTCCTCTGAACCGCACGAACCCCTGACCTACAGATTAATAAAGTGTCCAGAGGCCGTTGTGACTGTCTCTGAGGAAGCTGCTTCCGGCAGTAGCAGGGGCCAAGGCTGGAAGTGGAGCCGCTTGTTTAGCAGACCCACCCTGACCAGCACAAAGAGGAGCAACGCCCTCCTCCACCAACAGCCAAACCAGACAGCACCACGATTGGCCAGCTGGATGACCTTTGATCCCCGCTGTATTGTGGTCTCAGCTGGGACAACCCTCCCCCTTGTGTGTGTGTGTGTGTGTGTGTGTGTGTGTGTGGACAACAAAAGACAGCCAAGTCCTAATGCCGCAATCAGAGCAGTGAAAGAAGGGAAATGGTCTAAGGGGAAATGGTGAGCATGTGTGTGTTTGTGTAAGCATGTATGTGTGTATTTCTGTGTGCAGTGGATGGGGGTGGTGTAATTATGTTCTAGTTGTGATGACTGACTTGCAGCGGTGATTAGCTACATCAGATCTAATTTATATACAGCAGCCTCTCGGTGTGTACTTCTAGTACTTCACAACCCAAGCCGAGCCCACCTCATATCACAACTCCAGACCAAAACCTCACTTCACTATCACACATGTAACATGGTTTTTATTTCTACATTTTCATCTCTTAAAAAGGAGTATTCCAGCAATCCAGTATTTGCAGTAGGGGTTGACCAATGTGTTTTGTTTTCTGGGCTGATACGAGTACTGTTGATTACTATTTATTACCGTTTATTGTTTGGATCCAACAGAAGAATGAAACTCTTGCCCATGCATTTTAGAATAACACAAACTTCAATGTGTCCTTTAAGTATATGTTAAATTAAAAGAAAACTTTTCAACATTACCTTGAAACAAAAAGTGCAGGAAGCTCCAAGACATATTTCTTAAGGTTAACTGAGAATTCTACAACAGCTCCACAACATTTTATAAATTAAAAATAACTGCAACTTCGGTCCCAATTCAGCAGCACCACATTATGGTGCAGAAAGCAAAGCTGCTGCCACAGTCGCTCGTTTTTAATTTATTTTATCGGACACCAGTTAAAAACTAATGACACAGGATCCAATAGATGGCGAAGTCAATAATGAGTCAATCCCCAGCTGCAACATCATTATGTTGGGTTCTTCACAAGAGATAGAAAAGAATGAACAAAACTGAAGCAACAAAAGTCTGGGTATCACACCTTTCAATAACCTACAACACTGCTGCAAAAAGTGTGTTTTATTAGGGCCTCCCAGCCGTCACTTTTCTTTCAAACTCCATGTATCTACTTTGTACCTGAGATTTTAAGTCTCCCAAGCCGAGATAACTTTGACTTCAGAGTCCTCCAGAGCCACAGAAGAGATTACTCAGCTACTTGTGACAAACAGTGGACAGAAAAATCGTCTTCCGTTAGACCCGGCTGAGGTCCATACCTGGGCTCACGTCTGATACACTGCTCCGCCTAGCCCAACCGAACCTGTACCAGGTGCTGTTTATGCACAGACCGTCGGCGGCTTCTTGGGTGAGACTCCGTGAGCCTCGCACCTACTCCCTCTACACACCCTATGTGACTGTCTGTCACGCAGAGGCAGTGGGTGAGGGTACAGACGGCCCCCAACAGCATGACTGGCTGTCTGAGGAATGCCATGTCATGGAACAGATGGACCTCCACAGACAATAGAGCTGCATGCATTTACTAGGCCTATATATGCTGGCATGTGCCAAGTGTGTCTCTCTGTGTGTGTGAATGCATTATGGCTGCAGTCTCTCACTCATTTGAAACCCACACTTTGGCACTTTTGCTGTCACGTTCTACGATTCTCCTTTTAACAGGGGGAACATAAAGTGTGGGAGATCACAGTAAGCTGCAGTACTTTTTTTTTTTTTCCCCCCCATAAAGAACAGCCTAAGCCCTGCAGAACTTTGAAGATGATGTAACCGTGCCCTAAAAGACACTAATTCCCCACAGTTGCATGAGGCAATGGAGGAAAGAGAGAGGGAGAGTCCCGCAGGCAGACAGGTAGAATTATGGCCCCCCATGTATATTCAAACTCCGGGCGCGTATTTCAGTGGCCATGCTGTCCTGGCACAAAAAAAAAAAAAAAAAAAAAAAATCCTAGAAACACCGAAACTAGACACGGTGCCTACAACATGTATGGACAGATGAACAGCCCGAGAGTCAATCGATACCACATTATCTCATTTCAACGCCAATAATGAGGCAATAAACCTCGATTTATGACAGCGATCGGTGTAATCTGATCATATTAGGGAGCAGCATTTTATTAGTAGGCCTATAAAGTTACAGTTTATTATTTTCTATGGCACTAAATCCGGGACAATGCGTGGTGGTTGTTTCGTACGAGAGCTTATTAGAGTTTCTTATTACATTATGATTAGCCAATAGGCTGGTTCTTCTCGCTGTGGATGCGATCGAGGCTGAAGCTGCCACATTTCATTCATTTCACACATAGTATAGGGCCCACTGACGAGATCCTTATCCACAGGCGACGCAGTGGATTCTCAACGTTTTAATTAACCCGTAAGTCACGAACCAGTGAGTCAGTGTTTTGAGTGGGTCGTGCAGCCGCCGAGACACGGATTCATTCATTATTATGACAAATAAAACTGGAAGTGTCAGTGAATAGGGATGCCGGATGATTGGACGGGAATCCGGTGAACTCACCCAAGAGAACGACGGATGATCGGCTCCCCGCACCTCCTCTGTGGAAATCCAGGACCCCGGACAGAAATATGTTACACAGGAGAATTATTCTGTAATTGGTAATTTTCTCAAAATCGTCTTAATAATCCGCACTAGAGAGGCGACGCGTGGAGGCGATGTAGAGCCGCGAATGAACCTGATCGGTGCACACATAGATTTTAAAAAAAATAAAATAAAAAAAATAACTAAAACAAGGTTTACAAGAGCGACTCGGTCTCACTCATGCGGTGGAACCAAAACACACACACACACACACACACAAAAAAAAAACAAAAAAAAAAAAACACCGACTTGTGGTGGCTTTTCCGACGAGATTTCGGTTAAATTGCCGTATCTGTAGTAGTCTCGGATGCTTTGGTTGTTGACTGTGCACTTACTGGGCTGCTTCCCCCGGCTCCACCCGCTAACCCAGCCTTCCCAGTGCGCCCATTGGCACAGGCGGCCGGACATGCAAATCCACTCTTCCCATTGATGTTTTCCAAAAAAGAAAAAAGAAAAAAAAAAAAAAAAACATGCGCAGGGCACCGTTTCAGTCGCTAAACTGCGCCACCGTGCGGTACTCACGTCGCGTTACTCCCGTCGTCCACAATACGAGAAAAAAAAAAAAAAAAAAGAAATAAATCATAGTTTTCGCTACAGACCGGGTGGTAAGGGTTAGTTGCTTTGCAGGTGGACAATACGTTGACCAATGTGGGATCAAAGAGGAGGCTACGTTCATATGGGACAATTTGGGACATATTACCAATGCTGAGACGTTGACTTAGAAAGACGCATTATATCAAAAGGTGTCTTAACTTGTGCAGTAAACACACAACTGTATATTTTGTCTCCTCGGATCTACTTCAAACTACTTCTCCTGCTGCTGAAAATAAAAAAAGAAAAAAAGAAAAAGAAGGTTCAATGAGAATGAAGACTAGAGGTGTCACAAATTAAGTCAAAATGAACAAAATAAGCAACAAAACAGACAAATAATAATAATAATAATCTCCTGATCTGAATCAGTCGGTAGCTCAGTGTCTCGTATTAATTTTACTCTGAAATAACTCGGAAACATGCAGAAATTTACTTTTTTTTGTTGCAGATTTTCAAAAAAAAAAACTTGCAAAATTTGCAATACATACAAACCTGATTCTAATTTGCTTG
>JAPQRN010000006.1:7356508-7383550 GCA_037367275.1 Coranthus polyacanthus | reverse complement strand
AAGAGACAGCTCTAATTTTGTTTGGACGTGAGACTTTTCCAAAAGCATGTTGCATCCGCGCACAGAAAAACCCAAGATGCAGATTTAGAAGGCAATATTATGTTGCTACCAAATCTGTTTGCTTCTTTTGAATGCCAGTAAATCTGGTTACACAGTGTTAAGTATTCACAGTGAACATTAAATATGTTTGTTGTCAGGTGAACATTAGTAACATGGCTGTGTCGATCAAAAAGATGGAAAACTGTTTTAAACGTTAGTGTAGACAAGCAGTCAAACACTGGCACACAAAGGCTTTATTTTTGCAACCATCCATATGTTTATATAAAGGTTAGAGCTAATAATTCTGGACAGTACCTTAATAAGGTAGTGGTATTGGAGCACTACAGTGGGTGGATTGGCTCTTATCTGGCCTCTTATAATGCCACCCAGTCTGTTATGAGAAGTGGATTGCACGATGAGAGGCAGGGTAAAAAGAACAGTTGATAGAAAGGACGCAGAGAGTCATAGGGGGTCATTTAGAGAAACGGGGATAAAAAAGATTCAGTAGCGTTTTTCCCTCACAACAGCGTAATCTGCCTGCTCTTAGGAGAGTTATTGCTGTGTGATTATAGAGTAGGTTTTTGAACTGGTTCACCACACTGTGTGGGTGGTGTTTGCTTTTTGCACCTTTCTCAGCCATCCCATTAGTCCAAATGTAGAAAGTACCACCCATTCAGTGTGGTGTCAGATTGACGAGCACAACAATGACCTGTTTTAAAGCCTTTGGCATGAAGGGGCTAAAGTAGTAAGCATGCTACTGCCTTGGTAAAACTTAATCAAAACCAAAATTAAACAAATGTAGTGTCCTTTTGCCAATTAAACTCTTTTCAGACACTTATTAGAGCTCTTCATTGTCATTATGAGTAATGCAGAATTTTGAAGTGCTGCATTACTAAGTATTATTCACTAAAACACACACTGTGTGAACTTACTGTAAATTGGCAGTATTCCATAGCCAGCTGCAGAGAACTGCATAGGATGAGCTAGACCTACCGTTTAGTAATTGAATAATGTATGGAGTATGGAGTGGGTTAAATGTTCCTAGGACTAACGACTAACCCTCTGCAGAGCATTTATTTTATGGTACCCATGCCAAAATGTAAAAATCCCATCTGTGAATTTTACACTCTCAGAAGATAAAATGAAAGTGAACAGTGATCATGAAGACTAGTAGATACATACCCTTGGTATGAATTTTAAGAACACATCACATTGAAATTTCACCACTAAATTTATAGCATTTCATGTTTGTGCTTTGAAAAACAAAGCATCTTTATTTATCCTAGCTTTTCAATTGCTGTTCAAACCTTACATAGGGCAGCACACTGTTAATATTGTGACATGGCAAAGTTATGTTATTTATTTTTATATATATATATATATATATATGACAGTATATCACATGACATACTGTCCAGAATCCTGGCTGTGATCTTGGTATACAGTAGCAAATGTAATTGCTGGCCAAAATCCTGGCCAGTTTGTGACATGATACAATTTAAACATTTGTGTGTTCAGAGTAATGTTAAACGTTGCAGCTTCACACTGAGAGATGAGGTGTAACTGTACAGGCTGTTGCATGGCTTGTGCTCCGTTGCCACTTGTTCCTCTCCTTAAGCGCATCAGCACGTTCCTGGCAGCCTCTACAGCTGGCATGGCTGCAGAAGCAAAGCACCCTGGGTAGACTAAAGGCTTTCCCTCCTAGCCTGTAGCATAGGCTATTTGGCAGGGAGAAAAGGGTGAGGACAGGGAGGACAGCTACTGCACTTTCACTACTACCCCACCCCCTCCTGCTGTTTGCTAAAAATAGGTCCAGCATATGCCTGCTTGCTCCTCCCTGTGTTGCCTCCTATTAAGCAATTCCCCTTTGAAGCACTGAGATGCAGGAGAAGAACAGGGGGGAGAGGGGAGAGTCCATTTGGAGCTTTTGTGTTCCATCTTTCATCCCTTTCATCTGCCAGCCGCAGACACCAAACCTGAAATGGAATCCCTTTAATTTCATTTAGAGGGTCTGAAATCGGGGGGGGAGTGATCTTGGTACACAGTTTCAAATGTAATTGCTAATAGAGTTCAGCCAAAGTAGGAGGCAGGCTAGTTGTGGTTACTTCTGATAGTTTCATGATGATAAAGTATTTCTCTTCTGCTCAGGCGGCTGTAGACTGTTAACAACCTTTCAGAGTTGAACCTCAAGGCAACTATTTAATACATGCTCATTGTAATCAATGACCAATTGAGGTCTAAATTGATCCTGGCACTGATGAGCATTGTTGGTCTAGAGATATGGACTATTTCTGTTCTTTTCAGTTGTTATATCACTGCATCCCTCTTCTCTTTTCCCCTTGTGATGCAGGTTGTATGTCCAGTGTTGCTGTTGAGGTTGGTGGCAGACAGTGCCCAACAGGTTGGCACTGGGACAGAGAGCTGACAATGAGAGGTCCCTGCTGGCCAGCATAGATGCCAATATGCTCTGGTGGTCCGCATCCTGATGGACCGTGACACCTTCTCCCATATCCGTCTTTGGTGCCCACGTCCCTTTGGCACCTACTCCCAAAACAAAGCTAGGAGCCCAGGCTCAGGCAGTAGCGGTGGAGGGGGTGGGGGGGCAGGGTCCCCCTCTCTCTGCAAGGCAGAGCCCTCTTCAGGTGCCAGAAGGACAGTGGATGGAACTTCTGAAGATGGAGGGATGATAGTGGGGGTGCAGGAAGAAAATGGAGAAGAAGAAGATGTTGGCTTGGAGAACACTCCACCTGAACCTGAGCTCGTTTCCAGTTCCCTGACACAGGGCCAGGCACCTCAGCCCTCTTCAGCCCCTCCCTCACCCCCTTCTTCCGGGTCCCAGATGGAGGATGGCCGTGTGCTGTTAGACACCTGGTATGTCATTAAGCCAGGAAACACCAAGGAGAAGATTGCCTTCTTTGTTGCACACCAGTTCAGTGGAGCAGGTCAGCCCAGACCCAGTGCCATGAAGGTGAGGAGCCAAAGCAGCATGTCAGCTGACTGATAAATCATGGAGTTTTTTGACATCAGTGTTTCCCATTACCATAAATACTTAAACTGTGGCTGCCCACCAAAGTCTGATTTTTTTTCATAATGAATAATTTTTACATTTCTCATAATAACATTAAAATATCTTTAAACCAAGACTCATCATCATCTTAAAGGCAAAGTATGTAACATTTTCCCTAAAAAACACTATATATACTCTTACAATAATAAGCCATCTCAATCATCACTTCTGACCCTCTGTGGGTGGAACAATATCTAATCTTCTCACTTACTGCACAGTTCTGTCAGAGAGACAACACTCTGGGCAAAGCACACACATACACTCAAACCTTTCAGTCTGTTGCCCTCTAAAAGACCTGTCTGAGACACACAGCAGAAATGAGGAAGCTTGTGCTTGGGCTGTGTATTGCTTCTAGAACATTCCCATAGAGTTTTGCAAAGGTATGGGTGTGTTTTTTTGTCTTTTTAGTATATAACTGCTGTGATAGAATCAATAAATAATATTCTATTTTTCTATTTCACTTTTTGTCTCGCTATACTGCTCGCTCTCCCCATTCACTCCATTGCTCGCTCAACCATTGCGCTCTCTCCCTCGTTCGCTGAGTGGAGAGGAGGGGCCAAGTTCAGGAACAGTTGTATTTACAAACACAAGCGAGAAATGTTCCAGACTTTGCCTTTTAAAGTGGCATAACCAAACACTTTTAGTGCTGACAGACTAAAGAATAACAATACCCTAACCCTAAGCCCGCCTAACCCTGAGGGTCGCAAGAGGGCCTGAGGGTTAAATGATTATTTTTATTTTCTACACAAATGCACTCCCATACAAAATCATCCTAGTCATTTTTAAATGATTAATTCTTTCAAATCATCTCATTCAAATCATCTAGCGACACTTTGTTTTCGCCAGAGATTTCAGTTTAACTTGTTTTAATTTAAGTATTAAATATTATCTTTATCCACAGGTGAAAGGTAACTGGGCAACTGACTGCAGTAAAGCCAAAAGACGAAGACGATGTTCATCCTATGACCCTCCAACACGCTCCCAAGCCTCAGAGCCACACCTCAGCCATGACTCCTCCCTGGCACTCAATGCTCCTCACAGCCCCGATGAGACACCGTTGGGAGGGGTCAGTGAGACAGACCTGCTGTCAGTGGCAGAGATGGTTGCCTTGGTTGAGCAGAGAACAGCAATGGCCCTGCAGGGAATTGTGGCTGTTCATGGTAACCAACATCACCACCACCCCCCTACCACCACTCACACCCCTCACCAGCATACTCTGCTCCGAGGTACAGTGTCAGACCCCACTCCTATGGTGTTTGTGTCAGACAGTTCAAATGGCCAACCCTCCAAAGAATCAGCCCAAGAATCATCTCCCATTCAGACAGACCAGGAACTGGAGGAGCAGCAGGAATCATGTAGGGTTGCCCAGGCCATCGCGCACTTCGAGTCCCAGAACCTGGAGAATCGGCTCCATCTGGCCTCTGGTCCTGGAAATGGAATAGACTCTTCTAATAAAGATCAAGAGAGGGAGCGTAGGAGAGGAGTGGAGTCGGGCATTGTTACCCCGCCTCCACCCCCAAGTCACAGTCATGGTGAGGTGAGGATAGCTTTCCGAGTGTCTAATCTTGACCCACGGTCTCAGTTGGAGCCAGCTGGCAGGTCCCGCTGTATGTTTATGAGCTGTGGAGGTGGGGGCAGCCAGTCAGCAGCCAGGGCCAAAGAGAAAATCACCTGTGACCTCTACCAGCTTGTCAGCCCTTCTTCACGCGATCCCAGCAGTCTTCTGCTCGCTGCCACAACTGCTGCCCCTAAACCAGATGGAGACCATCATCACCTAGACAGGCAGGCCTGCGGAAGCCCAGACCCAACCCAGGAGCTTCCTTCTGGGGAAAAGAAAGCTGTGGGTGTGGGGAGGGAGCGAGTGACTGGCTTCCATGTGGAAGTGGTGGTCACAGGTGCTGTGGACCAATGTGTGTTTTATGGCAAGGACAGTACTGAGAATGTGCAGGAGGAAACCGTGTGTTTTGCTATGCCCACTGGGGGAGGAGGCAGTGGCAGTGTAGGCAGCTCCACTGACCCATCATCTGATGATCCCCCTCCTGGACAACTTTTCTTCCTTCAACCCCCTCGGGGCCCAGAGGAGGATGTCAAAGGAACAGGCACTGGGAGTGGATCAGGAATGTGCTCTTTGGACTGTGCCAACAACAACGGCCCTGTGGCTGGGGTGCCAGTGGGCTCAGGGGAGCGGGCAGCACGACCAGACTCCCCTCTGGCTAACGTTGGGGAGGACTGCTCAGACCCATCGCTGTGTCGCTTATATCGCCACGTATCTCATGACTTCCTTGAGATCCGCTTTCAGATTCAGCGCCTCCTTGAACCACGCCAGTACATGCTGCTGCTCCCTGACCACATCATGGTCAATATCTTCAGCTACTTGCCAACACGCTCCCTGGCAGCCCTCAAGTGCACCTGCCACTACTTTAAGGTGCTGATTGAAACATATGGGGTGCGGGCAGTGGATTCACGCTGGAATCAAGATCCTCTGTATAGGGATGACCCCTGTAAGCAGTGTAAGCGGCAATATGAGCGAGGGGACGTTTCTCTGTGCCGTTGGCACCCCAAACCTTACCACCATGACCTGCCTTATGGACGCTCTTACTGGATGTGCTGCCGGCGCACAGACAAGGACACACCAGGGTGCCGTGTCGGACTCCATGATAATAACTGGGTCCAGCAGCCTGCTGATGGTTCTCAGCCCATCCGCACCAAGAGGGAGGATAGGAGAGACGAGGCCAGGTAGAGAGGAAAAAGTCCACCTCACACATACTCATCTCCTCCAGCATCTCTCCTTTCTTCTACTCATCTGAGGATGAACATGAAAAAACGAGAGAATTACATGGAGGAATCAGCACTCCAGGACTGTTTATTTTTCTTTGTTCAGCACTCCTTTCTCATATTTGCCCTCAGTGGAGGGAGGAGGTTGAGAGGTAAAGAAGGAAGAGAGGTGATTCACTCTCCTTGCCTTTTTTTTTTTTCCAAGCCCTCCAGAATCCCTCTCTCCCCCCACTGTGCTCCAGAGTGGCACCTTTTAAAAAGTTTGTGTACCAGGGTTGGGGTCCCCTCCTGCTGCTGTCAGTCAGCCCACTTTCTGCCTCTAACTCATTCGGGTTTTGTCTAACTCCATACATGGTTGTTAGGTAATTCATGTGAAAACTTTGCAGTGTATTTTATTAAGATTAGCATTCATAAAGTGACGCATAGAAATGTAATGCCCTAGAGCCTGCTTATTGTTCCCAATATTATTCTATATTCTGTGTTGTCACAAACTTTCATGTTAGCTGTACAATGGTGCTTTAAGGAATGAGCTGTACTGAGTCCAACAGATGTAAAACTTTCAAGTGATGGAATGTTCAGCAACGCTATAGAAATGTGATTGTATAAAGCAAACTTGATTTTCCGTTGTACAAGATTTCCATTTGTACCTGTCCTGCACCAATGCGTTTCTATTTCTCTGAATGTGCTGTAATGTTGTACTATGTTGATCAGTCCCCTGATAATGCTGCTGAAATCATTGCCTGTGTCACTGATGTTTATTCTGAAATAGCCATACTATTGGTTAATGACAGGCAGAATCTCACCACACATTGAGACCTGCTCTTGTCATTGTTTCAGAGTGGACCCTAACCTTGCTGACCAGCCATAAAGAGGAGCCACCATGTACTTTCTGGTTTACAGATAATTATGGGAGATGGACTTCATTGATTAAGAACTAAGAACAGTGGGATTTAATGGGATTAAAAAGAGAAACTTGATGTCACTTTGGAAAGGCCTGATGTCACTTTGTATGGTTTGATTGACTTGCTTGTTTGCCGTTTAGATTTTTTTTTTTTTTTGTTTGGTTGCTTTATTGAGTGTGTCAGAGAATGTTTGCTGTTGTATTTGCTTTTATTGTTGAGGTCTGTTCTCCCCATATCAAGTCTGTCCCCTCACTCGACCTGCAAAGATGTATCGTTTGAATGCTCCATCTTTGTTTCCGACCCCAGCTCTCTTCCTCTCCTCCTCCCCTCCGTCCTCAGATTCGGCAGAGGGCAATCTTTGCCAAAGCTGTCATTCATGATTCGAAGCGGGTGAAACAAATAACCACAGAAACACACCCTCTACACCAGCTTCCAGCCTTAAAAGCCCCCTACCTCCTACCCTCCCAGCAGGACATTTAGGCGTCGGATACCTCACAGAGAGAGTATTGCACAGGACCCTGTAAGTGGCTAGATGATAGAAACCACCCAGCTTTACTGGATCCACCCATAACTCTGTGTGGGAGTGTAAGATGAACAGTGCCTGGTGATGACTCTGACTACTTATTTTTGGAAAAAAACCTGTTTTTCCTCTATCCACCCCCCCTCTGCTTTTACACTTCCCCCACCCCTGCAAACTGACAGACTGGACGTTAAAGAACCGATAGGATGAATGATGCTGAAACTCTGCACGGAGGCGAAGAGATGGTGGGTCATCATGGGAGAACTCTGTAGGTTCCAGACATGTACAATGCTAATGGGAAATATCTGCTTAAATAAAAACAGAAGTGATGATTAAAACTGGAAACTGGAAACGCTGCCTGGTTTTTGCGTGTGCCATAACAAAATATGCAACTTACAATGTATAGCTGTTAATTTAAACAAAACTTTGAAAAATGTGGAAAATGACTTCTCACATCATGTCTGAGCTGAATACTCCCCAGCAGTTGAAAACATAAAATGGGACAGAAGTGAACCATTTTTGTCATATTTATAAAGCTGTAACCATTAATTATTTTTAAATAAATGACCAAAGACCAGCAAATAAAAAATGAAAACCTGCTTTGGCTTAGGAGAACAAGAAATGTATGTGGATGCTTAAGTGTTAAATGACAGTTACGTGGGTGGGTGCAAGTCCACTTGAAGCTCAAAAGACTTTGAGGAAAACACATCGTGGTGCTGCCTTTTATTGAGTTAAAGCTTTACCCAACTTGAGGGCGGGTATCTTACAGTACATTTCTTCTTCTCATACTTTAATTTCAAAGCAAGAAGTGGGCAACGATTGACTTGTGATTTAATCAACATGTAACTGTATACAGTAATGGCATTCTAACTTGATATATTAGGACTTGGATATTATATTTTATCTTTAAAACTGGACAAACGCATTGAAGGAGAATAGACTATTGAGCTCTACAGAAAGACGAGACTGTTGCTAGTATATCTGAATGCAATGCTGCCATTTTTTTTTTTGGAAACCACTCTTATTACTTGCAGTGTAATGATAGGGACTTGCCAACAGATGGCAACACTTGTATCTTGAGTCCTTTCTAGACTGTTTTTTTTTTTTTTTCTTGTACCATATTATCAAAGTGATTAGATAATTACACCACATGCTGACTCATTTGAAACAGATCCACTTTCAGCTCATAACAGCACGACTGCGTAGTAGCATCATGCATAGTAACCCCACATGAAAACAGCGACAGCCATCATGATCAGAGCATTAGCGTCCACTGCATACTTCCACACCGGGTCCTCACTGATGTCAGGCTGCTGCTCCGGCGTCTCTGGTGCTTCTTGCTCGAGTGTCGGGGAGCTGCTTCCCCCACTGCAGAACCGACCAACCAGAGCACAGATCCCAGACTTTTCTTCCGCCCCCTCAGCCACTGAGAGAAATACAGAGAGAGGATTTGGTACAATATGCTAATGTGTACTTACTCTATTTGTCTGTACCTTCTGTTGTTTCTTACCTCCTTCGCTATTATTATTCTCCCTTGTCCTTTCTTCAGCACCTTTTTGGGCTTTCCTTGCTTTCTCCTCACGTCCCACGTCCAGATCCTTCCGCTCCTCTTTGGAATGACGCAAACTGAACACCAGTCGATGGAGCTGAAAGGAAAGATGCAGAAACCGTCTGTTTTATTTTTAAAATGACGGCAAATATGCTTCTTTCAACCAGAGGTAGAAGAAGTGTTCAGATCCTTTACTTAAAGTACTAACACCACACTGTGAAAGTACTCCAAAAGTAAAAGTATGTAAGTATTGTCAGCAAAAATGTCCCTATTGTGCAGTAAAATGGTCCCTGTCAGTGTTTTATTATACTGTATAGGTGTCTTTGAATTCATATTGCTGCTGCACTCATGTATGTGTTACATTTTACTGCTGTAGCTGTTTACGATGGAGCTTATTTTAACTACTTTATATGCTTCTATGTAGTTTAATATACTGCAATGCATCATATTCTATAAGATCATCATATGTTTGTAGCGTCGCTGACGTTTGGAGATACGGGGTTGGATGAAAAAACTGTAATCTGGAATGTAACTAAAGCTGTCAGACAAATGCAGTGGAGTAAAAAGTAAAACACTTGCACCTGAGATGTAGTGGAGTAGAAGTATCAACGAGGAGTACAAGTCCCTCAAAAATGAATGTAAGTAAAGCACTTGAGTAAAAATGACATCAGAGTTGACTTACATGCTGGTCATCTATGGGCTCGGTGCAGCAGCTGACCAGCAGCACCAGCACCGACGTGCAGAAGAAGAGAATGATGCCAAAGTGCAGGTAATGGATCCCACACACCAGGAAAGGGCAGTTAGAGGGGAAAATACAGCTGCCAGTGCCAAACCAGAACTCTGGCAGCATCCGACACAGACCCATCACGAGACCGCCTATCAGGCCCCAGAATGCACCCTGGAGTAAAGGCAGATGAACAATGAATTGCTCTGTTTTATTTTAACTTCTGTCTACAGTGCATTAATATTCATGCTGTCACGTTTTACTGTTAAACCACCTGCTGTTTTATAGCAAGCGATTTTCTCAACAGTCTATCATGATATATGGCCAAACGGCGACATGCTATCTCACCGTTTCATTAACCCTCTTAACAAACACGGCCAGGACGAAGACAGCCGCGATAGGGGGAGCCAGATAGCTTGAGACTGCCTGGATGTAATCAAACAGCTGACCGCTCTGTGCTGCCTGGACAACTGGGATCCAACAGATGCTGACGGCCACGATGCACAGCACCCAAACTCTGGGGGGAGAAATGTACGGGAGGTTGGTGATGCACTACAGGCGATTTGAGAGGGTGTGGATTGTTTGATGTAGATCACTCGCGTGTCTTTTGAAATGTCAGAAAGTAACTGTGTTTTGGAAAATGATATGCGAAGTGCAACAACAAATACAAGCTTATAAGATCGCTATCAGTTGCAAAGTACTTTATCTGTAGTTTCTCAGAGGGAAGTGTAATGAGGTGTGACACTTATCTGGAATAGCTTTTTAGTGTACTTGCTACCAACAGTATTTTAACCAGAACTGGGGACCAACAACTCACAATCACTGAAGACATTTTCTCATTGGAATAAATGACATGAATTGAGAGAACGAGAAGCACAACTGGATGAAAATTGGCAGCATAAGAATGGAATAGTAAAAAAAACAAAACAAAAACAAGGCTGAAGCAAAAAAAACCCCCACAATTAATGGTCCCAAACTATCGCACAATTCAACCCCGAACGGTGTTTGCATTCATCTGTGCATGAAGCAACATCAATAGAGCATCCATTTACCTGCCGACGATGAGGAGCTCACGCTCCGCGGCCTGCGGTCTGATGCGAGTCCAGATATCCATGGTGAACAGGGTGCTACTGCTGTTAAAGATGGAGGCCAAAGAGGACATGAGCGCAGCCAGCATCACTGCAAGCATCAAACCTCGCAAACCTGCACAGAGGGTGAGGAGGGTGCGAGACAGAAGTCAGACACGTTATTACGGTTCTGAAATTTTCATTAGTTTTTATTTGTATTTAGTCTTTCAGTTTGGTTTCTGGTTTCGGTTTTGTTTGAGGAGTGCATAAGTAGTTTTATTTGTACTTTTATTTTGAGGAATTCACTAGTTTCACTCTAGTTCTTATTTAATTTTTCTGATATTATGAGGAAAGCCTTTTTTGTTTAGAGGCCGAAATAGGTGGGATGAACGACTGCACCACATCACAAAATAGTTATATTAAAAGGTCTGAATTGAGCAAAGCTATTTCATTCTTTGGTGTTTTTTTCATTCTAGATCCTCTTTATTAGGACAAGCTACAAACTGAGGGGAAAACAAATACAAAGTATTAGTTAGTTAGTTAGTTCATGTTGTTCAGTGACATTTTTATTTACTTTCTGTGTTTTTGAAAACTTTTTTCACTGCTAGTTTTAGTTTTCATTAACTATGGCACAATTTAAGGTAGTCAGTGTCATGGATCCTTACCATTTGGCATGATTGAGATCACAAGTTTAGGATAAGCAATATTGGAACAGCCCACTTCAGTCCCACACACCATCTTACACACCTCAGGGACAACGCAGCCAACCTCATCTGCATGGAAACACACACACACACACACAAGGCAAGGCTATAAAGACGAAGATTTCTGTCTGACAGTCTCACTTAAATTGCATCTGAATGGAGTGTAAGCCACAGACCTGGGTACAACACCCTGCTGATCATCCCAGGAAACACCATGAGGAACATGGGCAGCAGTTTGAGGTAGCCACACATGATGCAGCCGGCCTTCACGTGGGTCAGACTACGAGCTGCAAGACACCGCTGGACGATCACCTAGAGAAACGCGCAGGCATCACTTGGCGCAACAGACTAGGATGTAAGGCCTGGTCCTAGTTCATGTCGTGGATTTTCTTGAAAAAAATGATTGTGATGACGAGGACTTGTAAGTTCATTGGATCATTGGAGCAAAAATATAACATCTTTAAAAGTTTTACATATTTGCAAAGAACTGTAACACTTTCCTATAAAAAACGTTTCAAATAATCTTTCTTGGGTAAATATGCAGCCAATGTTTCAGCTCTGAAGATACAATGAGCAAGATCTGTGACAGTTTTTTTTATGCGGGAACAAATCACTTCTAGATACGACAGAACTATATTAATACTATACAGAGTCACAATCTGGTTGCACTAAAACTAGTTGGGATAACAAATGATAATATATTTTAAGAACAATTTCCATGAATCTATGTTGCAACTTGATTCTTAGGGTTTCTTGGACGTTCAGTCCGAATTTCAACCAAATCCGGTGAAAAACATTAAACTTCAGAAACGCATAACTAAAAAGTATTTTGAGTAGAGCTTCAGGATTTTGTAAGGTCCCCCTTTTCATATGAATATTTTCAAGAAATCCGTGACATGAACCGGGAGGGCATAGGTGAGTTGGCATGAAATGACATGTTTGTGTGATATTCACCTGATCCGTGCACCAGTACCAGCCTCCCACTATAGCGATCCCAAACACCACACCAGGCCAGGGCAGGTCCCCTGTGGTGGGGTCCCTCAGCAGGCTGAAGGCGTCCTGTCTGGGGGTGTAGCACTGGGGGGAGATGTTGTAACGCTGTGGCTCCAAGGAGGAGAAATTTAGCGGCACTGCAGAACTGTATCTGGCCAGCAGAGCGCTGTAGCCTCCGACCTCCGCAAAAGCTAAGAGTGAGGACGGGAAAGGTGAGCACTTTGTCATTTAAAGCAATGATTCCCACCCAGGGGCTACTTCTGCTGTTGCCTGTGGATACTTGATGCTTCATGCTGATCTTTAGTGAACGTACATTTAGTGGTAATCTGACTGACATGAGGTAATTGAAACCCATCAGCAAGCAAAGAAGTTGAAATTGTGATCACAATGTAATTTATGTTTAATATAGCAAGCTTAAAGTAACCAATAAAAGGTAAAAAGTGTTAAACTAATAGATTGCTCAAAGTGTGAGCTAACATAAATAATAAAACAGTTAGTTGTGTGAAAATGCATGAATAAACAGCTTAGTACACCAATAATAATGGTTGATTTGTATGATGAACATTGTAACAATGTACACTTTATAGAATTATTTGTGTTATAAAAATAGAGTTTATGGTCCACATGAACACAATTTTAAGAGGTACTTGAGCTTATGCTGGTACACCAGACAAAAAAGGCTGGAAACCACTCATTTAAAAAGGATCACTTCACATATTTCTACTTTGACTCACATCAGATTTTTCTCTAATTCATTTCAGCTCCGTTTAAATTATGCGGCACAATGGGATGGATTGTAAAAACAAATCACCCCTAAAATCCCAGCGCAATGCAATGCTTTTTGGTGTAAAAATAAGCCTCTGGTATTTGTTCTCCCCACTCAGTTCCATAGTCCACAGTTGTTTTCTAATACTGTCCTGACTGAAGATATGAGTCAGCTGCTAAGTCAGCACCATCCCCTCAGCGCATCACCAATTCACAAAAGGACGTGGCTGTTCTCCCCCCCCCCCCTTATCACATCTGCTTCCTTCTTTGACTTTCGTGATCACCAGTGAATACACTGTGCACAGTGACGTATGAGTAGGTCAATAAAGTTGTAAGGGTGGGTGGTTGTTGTGTGAGTTTTGTTGCTCTGTCAGCATACACTGCTGCAGTGAAATGACTAATTACTAATGATTACTGACTCCAGTTAATATCTCTCTTGTTGCGAGGCTGCTAGAGAGGTGCATTCCCTCGGACCAAGCAGAAGCCGTGTGTAGAAGGCAAAAGATAAAGAAATCACTGCTGTGTGCACACGATAATACTATGTTGACTCACAAAAGCCGGTGAGGACAAAAGCTCCAGCAATGATAACAAACGTCTGAACTGTGTCAGTGTACATTAGAGCAGCCAGGCCACCTGGAGACACACAAATACGCACACTCAAATACTTAAAATACACAATTAAATTCATCACCAAATACAGTATAATTGGTAAGAAACACGCATGAGTCAGAAGTGTACTTCCATAAACATAGCTTTTAAAAGGAAATTGAAGCAACACTGAGCAAAATCTCCTGAAATATTAGCACCTAATATGTGTTAACGTTCACACACACACAGTATCCTACATTTCCCACAATGCATCTCGCCAAACTCACCCTGGAATGTAAACGTCCGTATCTTTTGAACTCCTTTGAATTCCCAGTTTGTATGACAGGATTCGTGTTATAATTTCATAGTTCATCGGACGAGATAAACCTGATCATCTGGGTAAGTTTCTGAAAGGTAAAGTTTACTGATCTTTTCCATAACACTTGAAAAACACTAGCTGTAACTAGTGGTCGACGATGTGGGTTTTCATCTGCATCTGATAAAATACAATACTGTTGCCTGCATCGTCTCTGTTTGCTTAGTGAACGGGCCGTGCGATATAAGTCGCTGGCCAATTTAGATTAATTTATGACCAGTTGTCTCAAAATGGCACTTCATGCGGCGTAGTCTATCACTATTCATCTTCTGAACACGTACCCGTGACGGTGTACAAGGCTGTGATTAACAGCAGGGCGATGACGGCCACATAGATGTTCCACCCTAAGGCCTGCTGGATGAACACAGCTCCTGAAAACATATCCACCTGGAGAGACGGACAGAGAGAGGTGAAAAGGACGAAAAGAGATAAACATACTGTAAAACAATAGGCTGAGAAGTTCACAGGTTGACTATTATGCCTTCGTGGTATGAGACCACGTATGGGTTTTTTTTCCTCAACAGTCTTCTTTGAGGTCTACACACTTCTTCTGCAGGTGCTTGATAATGCCACAATGCCAAATTTTGTCCATTTTTACAAACAACGGCTGCCAACCAATGTCATCTTCCAGTCAGCAAATGCAATTTTACCTGAAAATAAAGAATAAAACTAATCATCTAAACGGTTGAATTCAGGGCTAAGTTTCATCCTTCATAGTCGACCTGTGAACTTTTCAGCCGCCCCTCTTCTGTTGTTCGTAATGACTGTTCTCTGATAGGATGACTCACTGAGATTTTGGTGAAAATGTAGAGGAACAGAGAGATAACAGAGAGATAGAGGCTGATTCGGCTCCCTCCGAACCTCTTCTTCAGGTACTGGGGCATGGTGATCACCTAACACAGCGAAAAATCGCATACAGGGCATGTGAGGAAAGGGAAATTGCTGATGTTGAAGGAGGACGTGCACTAAAATGATCATCCAGCCTGATCTACTTACCCCGGCCGTGAGGTAGACAGGAACAAACAGCCATCCCAGCAGCAGTACAATGAACAGAGCCTGACACATTAGATAACCAACACACAATAACATGAGATGCGTTCCACAGTGTCTCCTAATCCACAGTCAATCACCATCATTTCGTGGCTCTAAAAAAAAAAAAATTTGAAGGTGCTTGGTGCAAACATATTAAAGTAATCTGTTTTTTGCTGACCATCAACCTAAATTGCGGAGATGAACGAGATGCAAAGCGTTCAGCGTGACTTACATTCCACTCAAACCCTCCCACGGCGATGCCACTGGCTGCCCCAGTTCCTGCTAACCCCACAAAGTGACCGCTGCCAATGTTGCTGGCAAACAGAGATGCGCCGACCTGTACAACAAAACACAGAAAGAACGTCGAAGAAGCTCCATGCTCCGCAACGCATGAAGATGACAAGACGTGCACAAAGTACACAAATGGGTGTGTAGTGACCCGACAAACTCAAAATACAACAACACCCGTATACAGCAATGTCTCTAATCTGGAAACATTTAGAAGATTTTGCTACTTTTTAAAAAGTGTGATTCAGACACTCAACGAATCTGAAAAGTAACTAAAGCTCAGACAAATGTAGTGTAGAGTAAAAAAAAAAAAAAAAAAAAGTATAAAATTGCACTAAAGGGGAATAATCAAGTAAAGTGCAAGTACAGTACTTGAGTACACTACTGCTATGCGTACGTGATGTTACTGATACTCACCGGCCACCAGGTCATGGTCCGTCCAGCTAGGAAATATCCTCCAACTGTCCCACGATTGGTCCGAAACATGGACTGGACACGGACAAAACAGTAGGTAAATTCACAGACCTTTTGTATTGACTTGTACCTGCTTATACAAACAGGTACATGACACACAGTATATATTTTTAGCCCTTGTACACTTGCACTCATTTGATTTGCACTCACCCAAATTCCAACCCCAATGACCATGATGAAATATCCGACAATGATGGTGATGTCTGCTGCGTTGCTGATGGTCACCTTGTCTGATGAAGGAGTCTCCATTGTATATGAACGTAGACTTATTCTCTATCTTAATGTCAGGATCTTTGATTTACTCGATTCATAAGAAGCGTAAAGCCTACGTCTGTGACAGAGCGATGCAGGGGTCTGGTCTCTCTAACTGAGAACTTTGGCCAGCGCTGCCATTGGGCGCATTCAGCAGTTTCT
Organism: Coranthus polyacanthus; assembly: GCA_037367275.1. NCBI lineage: Eukaryota > Metazoa > Chordata > Actinopteri > Kurtiformes > Apogonidae > Coranthus > Coranthus polyacanthus. The sequence goes on along the minus strand of JAPQRN010000006.1, from coordinate 7,367,273 downwards.
TAATTACAGTAATTATTAACAGCTAAAATGCTGACCATCAACATGATCTCTGTCATGTAGTCCTAGAAATATTCAAACGTTCACAGTCTGTATCTGTTTTATGCCCAGCCAGCTACTGTAAGTGCTCCTAAAGTCCCTGACGTCCTAAACAATTATTTGTTTGATTAGTTGATTGATAATTAAAGTTTTGATAATGACGTTTTTTCATTATTTTAAAATAAATATAATTTTAAAAACATAACTATCTCTTAGTGACAACATTCTTGATTTGCAGCCTTAATTCAGGCTTTTTAATGTATATAACTCAGCCTGCAACTCACAAAAAGGTATACAAAAAAAAAAAAAGCCCTTGTAATCTCCTATAGTAGAGGTAGACCAATAGCGGACTTTAAAAGACCAATATGATAACCATAGTGTGAAGCAGGAAAAAGCCAATAGACAATTAATCAGCCGATATCTAAAGACACTGTTGGAAATTAACTGTCTTTGACTTCACTGCTGAATCGAAGTTAAAATAATAAATATATATATAAATATAGATCCAGATCACCGATCATCAAACTAAGCAACTAATTAATAAATCTGGAACGAACAAACCAAGCCGACTGTAAAAAAGAAAATCTAGGTGGAAATGATTTTTATTTTTTGAGCTATTATTTTCAGTAATTCCAGTTGAGAAACCTACCATCGCAGCAAAGTTCTGCCGATACATAGTTTGTAATGCGTCCTACCGATTAATAGTCGATTACTTGGTCTACCTCTATCCTACAGCACACCTAAAGTGAGCTCATTTCATCAACAGTCCCAAACCTGAAGATGTTTCACTGTCTTGTGTAAAACAAAACGAGGCAGAAACTTGGTCCAACAGTCACCTTTAAACACCAGATGTTTGTCACTGTGCTTATGAAGACATTGAAATGATTACGCAATTATCAAAATAGTTGCAGATTATTAGTATTTTGATGCCGTTATGCCCTTCTACATGTTCACTCCTCAAGCATTTCATCAGACATCCACACTGCTGTAATGAAGTCACCAGTAGAAAAAAAAAAAAAACTTAGCAAATAGTCCTTTAATCATTTCTGAGCACTGCTTTCTTCAAATCATCCGTTTGCCATTCAGTTCCCAAAAGTCATTAGATTGTACAAATGAGGGCAGCTTTGCTTCTCTAAATGAACATACAGTACAGTATGAGGGCGTGTATGTGTGCAAAGAGCTTGTGTAGAACAGATTTACGCCTCGGCGTCGGAAACGTGCATGCGTACACAATCACTTTTCACAATTCATACAAGCTGTAAGCACACAAAGCAAAGGGCATGAAAAAAAAGAATCAGTTTCTGGGTGAAATGTCAGAGCATGTAGTATGGAATTAAACAGTGTGATGTGAATCTTTTCTACGAACTAAAAAAAAAAAAAAAAAAAAAAAAAAAAAAAAAAAAAAAAAAAAATCAAGCTCACAGCTTTTAACCAAAACTTCCTTAACTAACTGAAAAACTGTCTACGCTGTGTGCTTGAGTCATGAATGTCCTTCTGAAATAAAGTTCAAAAAAACCTATCAAATAAATATTTTCCTCCCTATAAGTTGATGCATGTTGTGCAGCCACACAGTCCATGTCATACCCAAGAGGTCTGAATTCTTACAATATCAAATCACAAGCCTCAACAACCTTTGTGTGACAGAACATCTCCACTTAACCACTACTGAGATGACGCAGGAAGCCATGACTTTACCAAAGCATAGCCAGACCTACTGTATGTCCACACTTTGTTTTAGTGTCGTGCCAGAGCTGGAGAAAATAATAACTGGGTGTTAAGTGCCACCTGTCTCACAGGGGAGTTTCTATTCTTGCTATAAATTACTCAGGTGGTAAACATCTACTACTAGATAGAAAACGGGGGAAGTTCCACTACTCTGTTCCTGAGGGAGACTGAGTCACTGTACCACTTCAAACTGAGCGAGTCTGGGACCTTTAACGAGGTCACTCCATCTTCATTCAGGAGTCAGACTTGAGGAAAGAAAAATCCAACAAAATCAAATTCTTTATCAAACATATTTTGGTAAATTCACAGTTCAGTTCACCTGGAAAGAAGGGCTATACACACAGGTGTGTATATGTATGTTTACGTTATCTGATTCTGTTAGAATGTTTAACAAAAACCTTTAAAATACATTTCAATAAATTAAATTAGGTGAAGTGTTACTGTGTTCAGCTCATCTACAAAAAGGTCCACACTAAGTACATTCAAAAGTTCTATGGCTGCAGAAAATTTCTATCTTGACTGGCTATAAATCAAGTAAAACTGCTCCTCATGTGGCTTGAAAGTGTTGCAGTCTCTAATCAAAGTAGTTTGACTAAAATTTTGGTAGATAATGTGGTCAAAAATGTGCAGATATCCTTGTTTCTAAAATTGAGCCCCTGAAAGATTCACAGCATTTACAATTACCAAAGAGCCTAGAACAATGTAGCATCAGAATGAAAGCTGAAATTAGCATAGCCCATTTCAAAACAATTAGATGATCCTTTTCCCTCTTTACTATTTTGACAAACAGCAGATGAGGTTACATTCAGGTGTTTGTTTCCTGATTTTACCCACTTTTTGGCTCACACTGCCTTCTGTCTGCAGTATATCACAGACCTGCTTTTTTCTTGTAACTTTATTTCAGACACTAACATTTCATGAGGTCAAGGGAGAACTACTTTAACCTCAACATGGAGCTCATCTCTGCGTCACTGTGGCTGTCTGTTCAGCCTATTCAGTCATACAGGTCCCTGTTATGCTAGTCAGCAGCCTTCTTGCAGTTTTCTTTGGCTAGTCTTAGTCTGGACAGGATGTGTTTCTTAGGGAACTTTAGAGTGGTGCACCCAAACTGGCTCACCCCTCCTGTGTCTCCAGGGAGTTTCTCACGTCTCTGGACCCAGCTTCGCCAGCCGGGCTTCCAACAGTACACACTGTCATAGAAGCGTGAGCCATTTTCCCCTCCCAGCACATAAATCCTCCTTTTCCACCTGGCCACACCCCCTGCTGCTATTCGCCGTGGTAACCCAGGAAACACCACAGGGCTCGGGGCTCGGTCACTTCCACCGCCTGCACCTCCCCGCTGCTCAGCAGTGACCATTACCCCACCTCCAGTCACCTCCCTCTCCACCCCAGACCCCCTTCCCTCTCTGAAAAACAACACACGCCCAGTGGCGTCTAAAGTCTCCAGGTTAGTGTAGTTTCCATCAAGGAACTTAGTGGTATCCCTCATGTATCCCCCGATGGCACAGACTCCTCCCCGCACTGCTACTCCTCCGGCGAGGCAGGTGGCACCAGAGTCCAGTGCCACACGTGTCCAACAGTCTGTCAGAGTGTGATAAATAAGCACTCCCGAGTGCACCACAGCCCGGTTCTGTTCAAGTGTGGTTCCACCCAGGAGGTAGAGTCGTCCTCGCAGCGCGGCGCAGGCAAAGGCACGCAAAGGGAGCGGCAGCCGAGGCCCAGGAGACCAATGCAGTGTTGACAGATCCAGTATTTCACTGGAGTCCAGAAGGGCTGAGCGGTTGCTACCACCCAAGGCATAGAGTGAGTCTCCACATCCCAGCAGGCCGAGCATAGCGCGTGGCTGGATCATTGAAGGCCGCTCTATCCAGCGGTCCAACACAGCGTCATATTCATGCACAGCTGCAGAGACAGAGCCTGTACGCAGGATCCCACCCGCTACAAACAGCCTGTCACCCACCGCTGTACAGCCGGGGCTGACCAGTGACCCCAGAGCTGCTAACTTCTCCCACTTCCCTGTCCGAGGGTCAAAGCAGTCCACTGTGTAGTCTCTTGAAGCTAAATTCTCATCTTCCCGAGGTGTTAGGTCCACACACACAATCTTCTTCTCAAACATGCCCTCCCGTGGTCTCAGAGGTCCCCCAAGGCCCTCACCAGCTGCAGCAGGACCCAACTCCTGACTCAGTCTTCTGCTCTCTTCCTGGGACAGCAGCCCTGGTCGCAAATGATGAAGCAGCGCTGGCATGTGAGCGTAGCGATCCAAGGGTTGGTGCTCTGCCCAACGGCGTGCTGCATCATATACCTCTGCCTCCGAGTCCACCCCCAAGCGATCAGAGCTTAAGAGGCTGCCTAACGTTCCATGGTCAAGCAGTAGGAAGTCTTTCTGCCGGGCCACCCGAGGGAAGTGCTGGGCTACCAGTCTTAGAGAGGCACGCAGCAGCAGCTGGTCATGGTGAGAGCGAGCGAGGGAGTACATCCCCAGGCAGTTATCCACTGAAAGGTGCTCAAAAAGGAACCTGAGGAAAGCAGGAAATAAAAGTGGGAAATAAAAAAGATTAGCGGAAATAATTTGCGAAGAGTGCTTAAAATTAAAAAGATTGAAAGTGATATAAACCTAATGTTAATGTACAGTAAACTTGATTGAATATACATATAAACTTGAGCATCCTGGTTATAACTGGGATTTTCAAGTATCCTGTTTTTGTCTTTGTGCATGTGAACATCAAATCCCAATTTCATTAACCTGGATAAGCCCTTATATATGCTTTGAATAAACTGATTGTGCTAGCTGGACTACTCTGAAAGTAACTGGCACACTGTTGCATGTATACACCTTATCCCAGTTTCTGGCCACTGCAGCTTCAGCCACTGGGTGTAACAAAAACACAAATAAAAGCAGCAACAAAAGTGTGTCACTTCTGGAGTGATGATGAAATGGAGTTTTGTTCTTGGGTAATGAAAAAATTAAGTATACTTGGGAGATTAGATGGGAAAGAGCATCCAAATGCTGGCCTATTCAGGTCTGTAGTAAAAAGCCTACAGGACGTCGGCTGTCTAACACGAACGGTGGAGCAAGTTAGGTCACAGGGAAAACACTAAAGAAACATTACTATATTGCCAATCATCACCTGCTCGAACAGCACCCAGTAATCAGTAAACAGGATAAATAGTATTTATAGTGTATACAGGGGATGAATAACCAGTTTTCTTGGTGTTCTCTGTAAATGCCACATCCAGAGTAAGATCAAAACCAGGATAGGCCTGTCTCTCCTGCAGATGATTTACCTTGAGCACAAATCTTGAAGGGGCATGACTTGAAGGCGGTTGGCAGCCACAAACAGATCCTCCGCTGTGTCCAGAGAGAGCCCTGCCTCACCAGTGTACACAAACTGGATGACCGTCTCCATGACAGACGGCGTCACTTCCTCCAGTCGGATCTCAGTGAGGCGAGACTCTACCAGAGGGCTGGTGAACATGGCTCGGAAATATGGGCTCACAGCTGCTAAGAGGACTCTGAATGGAGTGGAGAAGGGAGGAACGAAAAAATATAATTCATAACATCTGGAGAAGAAAGGTTTCCATCATGTCTTTAATTTAAATAGATTTAATGTGATGTTCCCCATATTTCTTTAGAGACGGGCATACCTGTGGCACATGAACTTCTTTCCCTCAACAAGTAGTGTAACATCACACAGCTGCTGAGCATCCAGGAGCTGTTTCAGTCCTAGAAAAGAAGAACAAAGAAAAGAAGAGGAAGACAGGGAGAGATGAGTAAGCTTTGAACAGGACAGAAAGTGTGGGATCGGAAAAAGCAAAACAGGGGAGACAAGGACTGAGAGAACAGGTAGAGGGAAAGGATCAGATAAATAGCATCCTTGGTGGGATCTTAATAACACTACAATTGCATTTCCACCCCAAGTAATAAAGTTTTAGTACCAGAACTAAAACGTTCCTTTCGATAATGGTAAAAAAAAAAAAATTGTGCAAGTGCTGACCAATCAGAAGTCTTCAGCACTGCAGGCCCCACCTCAAAGTTCCTGAAATATTAGAAAGTACTACCCCGAGCAGAGACTTTCTTTTTTGGGAAGAATACAGTCCCTGAAAACTAAATTTAGACCCTGGTCCCTGCAGTGGAAACGCAGCTTGTGACCTCCATTCTCCTCCTTCCTTATTCATCTCACCGTGTGTAATGTAGTCCCCCAGCGGTGTGGTACTGTCGTCAGGAAAGTCTTCCTCCTCTGAGTCGCTGTCCGACAGAGGTTCCCCTCCTCCCCCGTCCCCGTCCTGCCATGGCTGGGGACGCCAGGTGACTGTGCCCCCACGCACAGCATTCATCTTAGAAGAAACAAACACACGAATATGCACTTCAAGAGAGCAAATGCAGAACACAGAAGTTGGACACTTTCATTTCTATGCATACAAAACATTATCTGTAACACAGACTTGTACACATATGACCCAGATAACACTTATCTGTGCCAGAAAAGGTGTTGCTTTTCTAGCGACAGTTATAGTAGCTTATGGGTATTACGTATCCGTAAGCTTACCCTTAATTGTAGGCTAAGCAAATGTTACAAGTTTAAATTCAAATCTTTTAATTAACAGTGGACAACACAGCATTACAGTCATTTACTGCATCCTGATGCACAAGATTAGAAATTATATTAACCAAATAATAATCAAATGAATTAACAGTACCATCTCTGTAATTGTCATATGGGTATGAATGCATTTGTTAAAATCTAAGTTCAACATTTCAGGCAGTTATTCAAAAAATAATCCCAATACTTGTTCGACCCTGTCCGCTCCTTCTAAACGTTTACAGTGTTTTCCCGACAATTTATAGGCGTAGGCACAAAATAAGTAAGAAGTAAAATCAATCTGGAGAGCATCAAAGCTACCTCAGTGACGTTTCCCAGATCAAACGGGTATAGTTCGTCTCCTGTGGACTTCTTTAGCAGGTTTTGTTTTTAAGCTTTATGAGTGTTGTTTATTTATTGTCTTTATTATTACCTAGCTTTTCCAAATGTTTGCAGGCAGATATGTGAATAATAATGGTCCAAAATTGTATTACATCATTTTAAATGAAAAATGCAACATTTTCTTGTTGGAGGACGACCCCCAGAGCCCCACGCCCTGAGTCTTAATCGAATTTAGAAAATGCCGATAGAAATAGACATTCGACTATACAAGCACAGCAAGGGTTGCCAGCTTTCTGTGGATAATGGTAATGGTTGAAAACAGGGTGGAAAACTTAAACTAACGTCCTCTGAATAATTTCAAACCCGCTGTACAAGACAAAAAAAAAGTACCTACCAGGTCCAAATTAGAGGTTTACAGGGAACACTAGACGAAGCAAAAAGGGAAGGACTGGGCTGCGTTAACCTTATGAAATTAAAATGATTAACAATGAGAAGCATTTTCAGAGGAGGAGGAGCATGAGAGAGACCCTCATCACTCAGTGGATTTACATAGGCTCATTACATTATACTGAGGTGAAATACATTGCAATGTAGACTAACTAGGCCTCTGGAGAAAGGTGGATTCTCATGCTGATCAAGGTGCAGCTCCTCACAACAAAAAGTCTACTCACTTGCTAATTAATGCAAAATAGTTTCTTACAACACAGATAGGCAGATGCCTATACTAGGCAGATACACAAATACTATTTTAAATGTAACACACAAAGAGAAAGACTTAAGCTAAAATCATTTCCTTCCACACCCCCCGGAACCCAGACAGCACGTAATACCTCTGAAAACATAGGGGAAATCCTGGTTTAACTTTGATTGATAGTGTCTTTAACCATGTCTCCACACCTGTATCACAACCAAGATTGCTTTGTCGCATCCTCTGAAGATTACTGCTTGTATCGCCTCTATTGCTACAACTTTTATAGAACAGAGAGGAGTGCAGTGCTTCACTTGTAAACAGGGCGTTTACATTTTATGCTTCTGAAGACCTTGTTGAGCGGTCATCTTTTACTTATTCAAGCATTTGCAAGTAAATACGAAGTAGCCCTGAGCAGAGGTAGGTTTTATGCAGGAATATGGTTATTGTGACTTTGGCCGAACTACATTTTGCCAAAGGGTAAGTCAAAGTATAAAGTAAAAAGACAGTATTATGTTCAGGGGCAGGTTTAAAGCTTTCAAAATGTGGATTTTTCCCACGGAACAGCTTGACAAAAAGATAAAATATGGATAAATGACAAATCATCCTTTACTTATTCAAACGCTGCAGTTATAAAGTGGTCCTTCTAGGTTTTATGGAGGCATGTGATTATTGTGAAATAGGTTAGTCTACATTTTATCAAAAGGTAAGTGCAAGGATAAAGTAAAAAAAAGACAGTATTAGGTTCAGTGTAGGGTTTAAAGCATAAATGCGGACGTGCAGAAAAGTTTGACTCACAAATAGAAATTAAGATGAGACGCTTGTGGCAATTAAGACCTCAGATATGCACATTGAGGACTACTGAATGACTTTTAAGGCCTAATATTTCCAAAACTGAAGCTAAGACTTTTGAAGGACCTGCAGCCACTCTGGTACATATTTTCAAAAGTTTACAGTGCCTTGTGGATTTAGCTGCAGGTTTACAACACTCCCCTGTCACTCTGCATTTTACTTGTACTAGAGGAACATTTCTGACACACAAAAGACAGAAAAGCTGCCGTTGCAGTATCGTTACACTGTCGGCGAGACGTTATTACCTTCGCTCTCCTTCTCGTTTCCACCGTGAAGGCTGTTTGGGTCACTTTTAACAGGAATTATTGAGGCAGTTTGCAGCAGGCTCACTGTACGCAAGTTTTCCCTTTATTACCAGACGCGTCCAGACGCTCTCCTGGCTCCTTTCGGGCTGTCTCTGTCCTCCGGGCTCAGCGACCAGGCTTGTCCGGCCTGCGGTGAAGACGCGTCAGGCTACTCGCTGCTCATCCAGCCCCGTGCACAACATCACCACTAACTGACGGACCAAACTAGCTTACAAAGGAACAATTCTGCTCCGGTGTAAACGCTTCTCGTCGTAACACATATGAGTCCACCATGGCATTAAGCGCACACATCCAGCTCGGCGGCGAGACAGTGAGGACTGCAGTTTTTAAAGGCTTCGGGGCAGAAAATAAGGACTGAGTTGAGGTTCAGGTTCAGTCGGCCGCACTTGTCATGTCTGAACCGGATTACCGCAACCTTAAACTTCCGCTCATCTGATTGGATGACCTTTGGCTCGTGACGATTGTTTAGAGCCGAGTCGTTTTGGCAAAATTAGAAAAATGTAAAGAGATATCTCCAACTATTTTTCATTTTGTGACAAACGTTATAAATACCTTTAATATAATTAAAGCAACGTACTCTCAATGTTTGTTTTTTTTTAATTTTGCTTTCGGAATACTCATTTCCGCATTTATGCTACATTGAAATCAATAGGAAATTCGACAATTAAAAAAGGTACATCACCATTGTTATATTTTTAACTTCTATGTTTACATTTATAACGGCTGTAGCTCAACATTATACTTATACATATTTAATGCTTTATTATATTTAATATAATAAAATAATAAAGTAATATGTGCAGGTATAATGTCCAATAGTTTGCATAAGATTTGGTTGTTTTTTAACCGTGTTTGAATATGCGCTTAAACCTGTTTGTTTTAAAATGATATAGCATCCTAATCTATTTAAGAATTTCATTTTAGGTTAAGATAATGAGCAAAACAATGATAACCTATATTGTTTATTGTTGAAGAAATGGTGATCGCAGAAAATATAAAGGTAAAATTTCATTACCAAAATATGTTTTAAGATTTAACTGAAAACCAGCCCAGCTCATTATCACATGTAACCTCTGTATAAACAAATGTCCTATTTTTTCCCTTCATATAATTTTCAAAGGACTGGTTTTAAACGAGAGTTTTTGTTAGGCAACATATATTTGTATTCCATATTTTATCACGACGTGCACGCCAGAGCCCTCTAGAGCTGTGATTTCCCACAGGCGGCGAATGCAGCGCCGACCACAAGACAAACATGGCGACCTCCATCGGCATGGTAGCTAGGCTCGGAGGCACGGCACTGACAGCGTTGAAGCCGGTAGCTAGACGCTGTTCAAGGCGGACCGCGAGTGTAGTCATCCCGCACCGCTTTGCACACGAAGCCCGCAGCAGCTTGTATGAACATGTCCTCGAAGGCTACAGCGACAAACCCGAGCTGGACATGACGGCGGTGTGTGAGGAGACCGACAAAGTCATAGCAAATGTAGAGAGAAGGAAGGGCGAGCTGCGAGGGGACGATGTCAGGAAAATCGTAAGTGGTTTTTGGAGCTGCGGTATTCAGTGTGTTACTGTTTGACGTAAATGCGACTTCATATTTTGTCAGAAGTAGGTTCGCGGAGTTAAAAGCAGTGTTTGTTTACCAGCGGTGCATTGTAACTAGCTAAGTATTTTTGACTCATTCTGGTGCTGTACTTAAATACGAATTTGAATTACTTGCCCTTTGCCTTTTATGTAGCTTCATACTTCTACTTCACTACATCTCAGAGGCAAATATTGCACTTACTTACTCCACTACATTTGTCTCAACAGCTTTAGTTATTTTTCACATTGCATTTTTTTCATCCCCTTCCTGTCCAGTAAAACTACATATCTCCAACTGTGATGATTTTAATGTTGTTCCTCTATAGGTTGAGAAAATGCTCCTTCTTCTTAGGCCACATGAACTCTTAAAAACCCTCTCGGATTCGCTGGAAAAATACATCACGAGGAAGCTGAAAACAGGCCTGTTTTTCTGAGCTCATGAAAAGTTGGCATTTTAGACAACGAGTGGTTCTCACCACAATACAAACATATGATGATCTTAGAGAATATGATGCGATGCTGTCGATTAAGCTACCGACAGTATAAAAATGAGTTAAAATGAGCTTAACCAGAAACCAGAAAATTCAATATAATACAGTAGATCTAAAGAAATTGCTTTAGTCTCATTCCTCATGCGGTAAACAGTTTAAAAATCC
>JAPQRN010000006.1:7336581-7356408 GCA_037367275.1 Coranthus polyacanthus | reverse complement strand
AAAATTCAATATAATACAGTAGATCTAAAGAAATTGCTTTAGTCTCATTCCTCATGCGGTAAACAGTTTAAAAATCCAAAACGACTCCCTGTAACGGATCGAAAAGGACTGAAATATTTCTCCCGCCACCATTAATACTGCCGTCATGAAAGCTAAACACTGATCTGTGTCTTCCTGTGTTTTCAGTTCATCTCACTGGATGTGTTTTGTGCGTTTTTAATTTTTCCTCTTCCGCACGTTTTAGGTGTCCGTGTGGCAGCAACTCCAAGCGGTACGAGCAGAAATCTCTGATCTGGAGGAGCAGAAGAAACTCATCAGTGAGACAGTCAAAGAGCTAGTGGTCAGTAAAGGTTGAATGGCACCAGCAACTCTTTGAAAATACGAATGCTCGGTGTTCGAAATGATATGTAAATATGATCCTTCAAAAAGCACCATTTCCATCCTTGGTTTTCTTAATCCTTTCTCTGAACTCTTCACTGTTTATGTAAATCTGTCATAAAATCTGTTTTTCTTACAGACCAAGAATGACAAGAAAGCCCTCGCCAATGTGAGTTAAACGCGGTTACATCAGACCCTCAAATGTCTTGTTGCTTTCTTCTTAAATCAGTCGCACCCTTGTGTTGTGTTTTGATAAATCGCATCGTCGCCAGTTCTGAGTCCGTACCGTTAATCACTCAGCTTCCGGAGTACGACCAGGCTCGGCAGGCGGGTCGGAAGGTCCGCAACAGACTGAGTGAGCTTTATCCCAGAGAGGGGGAACTGGAGCATGAACACTACGGACGAGCGCTCAGGTTGCCCAACACCACACACCCTGATGTGGTGAGGATACTCGCACTTGGTGCACAGCAGCTGGACAGACATTCTGTGAACCATGTCCGTCGAAGAAAGCGTAGTTCAATATATCCTTAAATTTCTCCTCCTTGTTTCAGCCAGTTGGAGATGAGAGCCAGGCGAAGGTGGTGGAGCTGGTTGGACAGAAACCAGGTGATCAATCTGTTCTGTCTACACTGTTATTGATTTAAAGTTGAAGGAACAAACAGTGTTTTTAAAAGCAGTCATAGTAGCATCTGGTCTCACCTCTCTGCCGCAGACTTTGACTTCAAGCCCAGGGGCCACGTGGAGCTGGGGGAGGAGCTGGGTCTTATCCGACAGAGGTGAGGACGACTCTGGTTGTTGAAGATGGCACTTTTTCGGACTGCTGAAAGCTTAGAATGTTCAGCTTCCGTTGAAATTGTTTTTAGAGCGGTGTTTCTATGACGGGTGGACGTAACAAAATTAACCAATAAAAATGGAAGTGATGAAAATGCATACGACTTAATAAATGGAGAAGTAAATATATGAAGTGATGAAAATGCCTATAAATTATTAATGGGAGCGATGAAATGTATGTGAATTGAAAAATAGTGCGATAAATCATCATTTGATTTGATAAACTCGATTGACATTTATTTGTAACTGTATCGCTCTCGCCGTCGACCATTCATTACAAAAACAAATCCTTCTGTGGATGGATGATACACAGAAAAAGTTAAGAGTTGAGCAGTTGGTTCAGCGTTTTCACCTCCATTTATTTTATTTTTTTTGTTTTTACTTGCACCCCTCATATGTTTCTAGCATTTTGTCTAGCCTCACTTATATAAACAGAGATATTATTACAGGTTATGTTTTCTCCTGCAGGCATCTCGCTCATGTCTCAGGTCACAGGTCCTACTATCTAAGAGGAGCAGGGGCCAGACTTCAGATTGCTCTGCAAAACTTTGCCCTTGACACAGTGCAGCGTCGGGTAAAGTCTGCTAAATAGTACAAATAACTTCATCACTTTGTTACATAGTAGACCTAAACTCATCCCGCTCTCTGAACTGCCGCAGGGCTTCGTTCCCATGGTTGTGCCTGACGTCCTCAAGGGGGCAGTGTTTGTAAGTGATAGAAATCTGTTTGTAGCACATATAACACACACAACCGTCCCTCGGGATGATACTTAGATGCTTATCTGTTAGATAATTGATGAGGAAGTTAAATTTCTGTCGTCATTCTGCCTCCAGGAGGGATGTGGGATGCAACCCAATGCACACCGGTCCCAGGTCTACTCACTGGACCCGGCTCGATTCCCGGACCTCAACCTGGCTGGGACCGGAGAGGTTGGAATCGCAGGTGATGATAATTAATAGTGGAGTGCATTCATTTTCCTATTATTAGTACATTGACCTTTCATAAAGACAACTGTCTTCAAAAACACTGAACTATTGTGCTGTTACAATAAGATACAACAATACAAAATAGACCGAATTTAACATACACGCACAGTTTCAAGTAGAACTCACTGCTGTATAAGTTTAAATCTAATATCTGTAGGAGTCTGAATGTACAGTCTGCACTGTCTCTGTCTTTCTGTGTGGGATTAATTTCATTTCCTTTATTTGCCAGGACAACGGACAATGAATGCCTACTAAGTACCTACTGTATCTGCTGTGTCTCTTCTTCAGGCTATTTCATGGATCACGCTGTTAACTGGAAGGATCTGCCTGTTCGGTTAGAAGCACCTCTTACTCCTGGTTTTCTAAGAATAGAGTTTTACGTTTGAGCCATTACAGCTGACAGGACCTGTCGTCTCCCACTGCAGGACGGTGTGCAGCAGCACATGCTACAGAGCCGAGACCGACACGGGCAGAGAGACGTGGGGGCTCTACAGAGTTCACCACTTTAACAAGGTGAGAAGAAAAACACAAGAGACACCCAGGGGTTTGTGGTTGCAGTCAGACAGCCAAAAAAAACACCTTTAAATATGAGATTTTTTACTTAGATTCTTCTATTGTCTATTTCAACCCAAATTAGCAGTAAACTTATCATCGTTTACATCGCGGGACAGCAGTTTAGAAAGGCCCATATATGTAAGAACTGTATATATGTTAATATGTTTTAGCCTTTTTTATACGAAACCTTTGAAGTATTAGTGCAGGGTGTTCAGCTTTGGGGATGTTAAATATTACCCCTTCATGAGCAGGTAACAAATGTGCATCAGTCACTTATATTAAAGTAGCTTATCTGTAATTCTACTGTATGAACTAATCAGCGTTTTGATCACATCTGTCCAGGTAGAGATGTTTGGAGTGACAGCAGATGAAACGGGAGAGGAGAGCTCTGAGCTGCTGGAGGAGTTTGTGTCTTTGCAGAAAGAGATGTTTTCTGCCCTGGAACTTCACTACAGGTCACCACATGCACTAACATGCTTTTACTCCCACTGCCAACATCTCCGTGTCCCTGTTCTTTAAGTAGTTTGGAGATGCAGACAGGAGCGCTGGTATAGAAGTCCACTCATACTGATAGACGATCAGTATCGGTAGTATCAGACTCCTTTTTTAGTCTGATGTCTTTGAGGAGAGCGACATAGGACTGGACGATATCACGATAATTATCGCAGTATAATTTTCCTTATCGCGATAATTGTGATAAAGATAATTATAAGAATATATGTTTTTCTTTTGTCTTTAGGTTTTATTTTGTTTAAATTTTCAGCTAAAACAGTTTTTTTTTTTATTTTGTTGTTTTGTTTAATTTTGCTCAAACATTTGATCATTCTAATAGTTCTTTTTTTATAATATATATAATGAACAACATAACCATTAAATCACAAAATCTGAGACTGCGGGTGCATTTTTGACCATAAACCAAAACCATAAATAACCATCTGGTTAATTTCACCTTTCACTCAGGACCAAAAATCATCCTTTAAACTGTAAAGACATAATGATTTGACATTTATTTTGATAATCATCTAAATTTTAATGTGAGAGTATTTTTGACCACATCACCCAGCTTTAGGTGGCTGAAATACGTTTTGCTGCTGCCTCCATCTTCAGCAGGACGCTGCTCAGTGTCCAGGTCATGTCTCGATTTTGAGACCACATGTATTTGTGTTGCTCCTCAGGGTGCTGGACATGCCGACTCAGGAACTGGGTCCTCCAGCTCACAGAAAGTATGACATTGAAGCCTGGATGCCTGGCAGAGACCGCTACGGAGAGGTCTGCACCGTACCCCCCCCTCGTCTTAACCAAAGACCTCCGGATGAATTATCCCCCGTTTTGATATATCGAGCAGATTTGTGTTGCTGCTGATCTGAAGGCGCTTCTTTTCTCTGCACCAGATTTCCAGCGGGTCCAACTGTACAGACTACCAGAGCAGACGTCTTAACATCGTGTATGAGAGAGAGGATGGCAGCCTGCAGTACGCCCACACAGTAAGTCTGCAGATGAGGCAGCGCTGATGTACATTCTGCTTTCATTTACAGCGAGCTGCAGACCACCTTCATCGTGCGTCTGTGTGTTCTTTCAGGTGAATGCCACAGCGTGTGCTATACCACGGACCATCATTGCCATCTTGGAAACCCATCAAACCAAAGTAAGACGCAAAAATAAGTAGTTGCTAATATCGCAGCTCTCAAAACACCAGGACTGATTTGATCCAGACATTGACGCGTCCCTGAAAGCAACATGACAACAGACAAATACAGCCGGATAAATGTCCGATTTTTGCCCGTCTCGACAAAACAGTCGCCTGTCTCCCGTCCTCTGTGGAAAATGCACTGTCAGCATGCCGCGTTTGTGCATTGTGTGCTATGGTCGATCAAAACATTTGTACACAAATTATGATGTATTTCAACAGCAATTCTGAAATAATAAAGAGGAAACATTACAGTTTGAGAGTAGAAGGTTTGTTTTATATATTTGCTTTAGATATTTTGTGAAATACGGGCCCTAAAAACCACAACTAAATGTCTAATACTGTGAGGTTATACTATAACCCCTTATCCCTTCGTATGGGATTACCAGGAAATATAAACGATATTTAATTATTTCACGTTTTTTTTTACTTTGTCTCCCTCACTCCTCTTTTCTCGTCGTCTTCCAGGAAGGGACAGTGCGTGTCCCCCGGGCCCTGCAGCCCTATCTGGGTCTAGAAGTGATCGAGAAGCCCAAGTACGCACCACTGAAATACGTCGGACCAAACCAGCACAGTCGGCCACCTCGGCCCTCTCCAAAGACCAGATGACACGGATAGAAGCCACGTTAAATGCTTGGATCTCAGCCACAAACACCTGAGGTACGAGCCAGGTCACAGTCAGCAGTGTCGAGTCAAAAAGAAAGGGGATGGTTGACAAATAAAACATTCTTCACGCACGGTGTTTGTTTGTGTGTCAAATGTTGTTGTTAATAATGTCGTGCTTCACATGAATAAATGATGGTCTTGACTATTGAACGCATCCCCGCTTTAAGTAAATTAAGCAGATCTCAACAACACAGTGTTTCATCTCTTTACTCGTTCGCTCTCACACTAGACGTCTCAGTGTTCACCTTTTGTTGACTGGCTGCAAGCCTAAATGTATGTTGTGCACACAGTGATGAGAACCGTACAGCTCCGAGGGAAAAACAAATAAGAGAGACTGCTCCAAAAAAATCATAGACCTGAAAAATACTTTCCATTTCAATTTCAAATCAGTATATTTTATTGGCCGAGGATTATACCATTAAATTATTAAAAGGCGATTCGTTAAAGTAAAATAATATAAACGTCTGGAGTGTCAACAAGAAAAAGATGGGCAAAAACTATTAAATGGAGCTCATAAATACGGCGTGGTTTAACAGTGAATCTGAACTTGTTTTTTTTTTTTTTTAACCAGCTGCTTTTTATTGTTAAACAATACATTTATTCGTAATTTGGAAGAAATATTGTCAGTAGTTTCACAAAAATGTTGAAAAACCACTTCTAAATAAATATTGGAGTATTTCTTTTCATAGGCTTACAGGTTTACACTGTATTTATTTATTCCATGCCCATATATTAAATGCAGAAAGTCTTCGTGACCATATGTAATATGTATGTGACAGACACCTGGCAGTGCGTGTTACTGAACCAAAGCATCAATGATTGACGAGTGAAAGTCATTAAATAGTCAGTATTTAGAGGTGTCGACGATGGTTCCCGCAAATCAAGTCGAGGCTGTAAAAGTAGGATGAGATTCACCGAGCTTTTCTGTTGCAATTTAAATGTCATTCAAAAAAAAAAAAAATTCGCCCCGTTTACTGGACAAACTAAGACACGGGACGTCGCTTGGAAAATTCACGCTCAGTCATGTTAAGAGCACATAGAAGAAGAAGATTAGGACGGATATCCGAGTCTCTGGCACCTTAACGGGGTTTGGGCTTTGCTCTGGTCTCAGTCACCTGACACACACACACAGACACACACAGACACACACACCACACACACCGCTGTGCTGCTCGGCTCGGCTCCACCTCGCTCGCTCGGCGGGTGTGTGAAGAGGATCCAGCCCTTTATTTCAAGGTTATCTCTGCAGGGGCCTCTCTTCGCGGATCCTATGGGGATTCTAGTAGCCGCGGTTTTTCTTTGGGCTGCTGTCGGAGGTAAGGATTCATTCAATTCATTAAAAAAAATAAAAGAATATGGATGTGCGTGTATGAGGCGCTCCGTGGGAAATAAAGGGTTCACGGTCGCTTCACTGGAGACGAGCCGCATCTTTTAACACGCTACTGCCTCAAATGGACTCACAATAACCTCAGTCTCCCGGTAAAACACAACAAACCGAATGCGTTACTGTTGCTATATGGAGCGGCGTGTATGGATATGGGAACCTGAGGGTGGAAGCCCGAGGCTTTAGACTAATAGGCTAAACAAAAGCGTTGTTACATAATTTGCTATGCGTCCACCTTTCCGATTTCCTTTGCTGGTCTGGCGGCGCCGAGGCATCCTTCTGGTTCAGGTGTGTTGATGTGCGCAAATAGATGTATATTATTCAGCCGAACAGACCTCAACCAGTCCTCTTGTCAAGCATGAGAATTAAAACTCCGCACAGGTGAGCGGCAAAGCGCAGCGTGGTGACGCGCGGCTGCCGCTGCCGCTGCCGCTGCCGCTACATGGAAATCACGTTGATTAGTTCAAATGGACTCTAAGGCTGCTTTGTCGTGAAGGATGCGAGTGTTTTTCTGAAATACGCAGATGGAAACAGCGGTAATGTGTGGTCGCTGAGGTGTTACGCACGTTGTCGTGCGGTAACAGAGGCGATAACCTACATACGCCGCGTGTGGATTTAAGTTCAGATAGACGGAGCGGTGTTTCGAGAGTCAAACCAGTCTACGTTTTTAGAAAATGAACATCACCGAACCACTTGACAAGTATTCCCGACTCAAATGTGTCCTAATTTAACGGGAGCGACGTTTGGAGCCGATTCTGTGTGCTTCACAGTCTGCAGCGCAGTGACTTGGGACAGATTTACTTTCAACGTGGAGTGAGTTTGGTCCATGGGAAGTAAAAAAAAAAAAAAAAAAACCCAAAAAAACCAATAAAACAAATCAAACCAACGCCACATCACAGCATTAACTCTAAGGCCAGGGTGTCCCAGCTTAGTGCGACAGACCTCGCCACATGGACATGTGATGCAGAGCAGGGCTAAAAAAACTGAAGGCAGCTCACGTGTCTTTGTTGGGGCTCACAGTGACTAAGGTATCAATTACTATTGATCCTGAGCTCTACCGATCTGCCAGGGACCACAAAGTTTAGAAAGGTCTTCGTTGTGAACAGGCAGCAAAGGAGTAAATGCATCTGAATAATGAATCGTATTTTGTTCTGTATGCGCAATATCTAGTGTGGAATTGAATTGAATTGAATGCTGAAATAAAAACTGTTCAAATACACACACTAATGACACTGTTAAATACTACGCGTATAGAAAACAGGGTTTAAAAGAAAAACCAACTTTCTAAACCAAAGTGATAGGGCGTTGACATTTAGGTTCGCACCGAGCGAAGGTGCGGCGAGCGGCGCCGTATCTCATCCTTGCGCCCGACGCGTAACGACAGAGAAGAAAAGGTCACGGACTGTAGCCCGAGCGTGGATCGTGATCTGTGCTGACATTTCGGACCTTCTTAGGCCGATTGTATCTGTCGCGAGAAAGACTCCGATGGCACTATGCGTCATGTGCCTTTAATGATCTCCTGACGGGCGGGGATTGGTGACTGATTGAGACTGCTCTGGTGGGAAACTACCTGCGAGCTAAAGCCTCATGGGGAATATCTGCATCCTGGAGAGAGAGAGAGGGAGAGAGGGAGAGATAGCTGGAGTTAAGCTTCTTTGCTGCATCGCTTTACCAAAACGACTGCGCTTACCTTAATGAGGGAACAGCTCATTCCTAAGTAAACAAAGTAGTTCACTTGTGTTGTTCCAGTCTGTAGTTTGTTGCAGAAATGATAAATGTATACATGTCATTGCCTTTTTTCTCACAATTCACATCACTGTGTGCATCTCCCACTCTGTTCTGTGTCTCAGTGGGATGCCGGCCGGTAACCTCACCCCTAAGTGATGCCAAGGTCAGAAATCAGGACTTTTTTTTTCTCTTCTTACTTCCTCCGTCACCTTGTATGTTTTGTCTTGTACTTTCCAAACAACTGATTGTGTATCTTTTCTTTTTTTCTTTTTTGCATTGTGCCTTTAGGTTGAATGTATTATTCAGGAGACACTGAATGGAGACAGGTCACAAGATGAGTGTGACCCACAGCTCGCAGGTGACAGTTTGAATGACCTGATTTATTGAAACATGTGATATTAAGAGCTGTAACCGGTAGCGGATTACGTCAAGAAACAGTCTGACAATTTGTTTTTTCGTGCTCATTTGGCTGCAAATTCAAGTAGTTCTGTGTTTTTTGGCACCTTCCTCTGTAACACTTCATTTGGACGGTCCGCCAACTGAATGTTAACAAATTACTTGTAACGTTTCAACAGGTTCCGTTCAGTTTTTTTAATATGTAATTTTAAAGCAGAATTTTTAAACTGATTTGGACGTCAGCACCATATTGAGCAACCTTTCTCGTAATTCATGCAAGAAAGAGCGAAAATGTCAGTGACGTTCAACAGATTATCTACAAACATATATGCGACAATTCATCTACAAAGTGAAACAACTGAATTGTTGACTCTCAACTAATACGCTGTTACTAAACTCTCTGTACTATCCAGATAAAGTGTTACCCTTTCCTCTTGGGCAAAGATGTTTTAGAGCTACTTGTACATTTTCAGTTGCTCTTGGTATTTTGCCCTGTGTTTCTGTTGTGCTGTTGCTTTGAAGCATTGCTGACTGTGCCTCGTTTTTTTTTTTTTTTTGCAGAGGAACTTGATGAAGTGCAGAGACATCAGGGTCTTCTCAGGGAGCTGCAGAATCTGGCTCATGACGGTACGCGCTAATTCGCATTCACACGCATTCATGCATTTTTAAACTTTCTACTGTCTTCTTCGTGACACAAGAGATGTCTTCGTCCTGCATTTGCAACTCAACAAATCTGTCTGTTGCAGAGAGGGAAAGGGAGAGTGAGGATGATAGAGAGCAGTACGAGTACAACCTTGCTGACGACGAGGGCGACTTTGAGCAAGGGGATGAGGAGGAGAGGGAAGAGGGCGACGTGACCGACCATAAGGAAAAGACGGAGAAGAAGGAAGGCAGCAAAGAGGGGAGACGCGAGGAGGACAACACCAAGAAGAAGATGATGGAGGAGCCAAGAATCGAGGGCAAAGGGAGGGATGATGAAGAGGCGAGAGCCAAAGAGCTCGAGGAGCTGCTGGCAGAAGAGATCACCAAGAAAAGCAAGGAGGAGAAGAATGACGAGGAGCTCAAAGAACTGCTGAAGGAGCTGAAGAAGAAGCGCTACGAGGCGGTGAAGGAGAGGGAGACTCAGAAAGGCTCTGCGGCCGAGCCGGAAGAGGAGGCGGAGGTGGAGAAAAAGAAGGAAGAGGAAGACAAAGAGAAGGGGGGAGAAACAGCGGAAGACTTGGAGAAGCAGAGGCTGGAGGAGAGAAGGAAGAACGAGGTGGAGCTGATGGTGGAGAAGGAGAAGGTGGAGAAGGAGCTCAAGGAGCTGCAGAAGGAGCAGGACAGCAAGAGCAAGACAGAGCAGGAAAGGGAGATGAAGGAGAAGCAGGAGGAGCTGGATGAACTTGTCAAGAAGATGAAACGGGTGAAAGAGGAGGAGCAGCAGGATGGTCAGAGGAAGGGAGATGGCGAGGAGGAGGAGGAGGAGCGAACAGAAGAGAAGGAGGAGGGCGAAGGAGAAAAGGATGCGAAAGCTGAGAATGAAGTGAAGAAGAAGGAGGAGGCGGCGGAGGTGGAGGTGAAGGAGCCGCAGCAGAAGCGAGTGATGGAGAAAGCGAGCGACGAGGCCACGAGGCAGTTTGAGCGGGAGAGGTACAAGGATGAGGAAGAGGAGGATGACGATGACAAGGACGAGGAGGACGAGGACGAATATGTCAGAGAAGATGAAGAGGGGCAGGAGGAGGAAGACGGCGACGACGAGGGTGAAGCCGAAGAGGATGAAGGGGAGGTGAGATTGTGTCAAAACGGCGCTCGATTGTCTGTGGGTGTTTTTCCCGTATTCCTGCGTCATGTCTTTATTTTTATTTTCTTACAGGAGCTGCTGGAGATCGAAGCAGAGCTGCGCAAAGTTGCCGCAGAGCTGAGGGAGCTTCGTAGAGGATAAGACACGCGCACACACATACTGCAGACTGAGAAAACCCTTTGTTGCATTCAAATTCACACATTCAGCTCACAGATTTTCCATTAACAGCCTTCCAAACCCATCCAGCACTCAGAGAAACGTCTTCAGAGACTGTATATAGTGTTATTTGATTTCTCGTTTCTGATTTGATTTTCGTAGATTGCCTGGAAAGGGCTGTCACTTTTTCCTCCGTGCTCGTTTAGTTTTGAGGAAATAAGAGGTCTTTTTGAGGCCATTTTCTAGAGAATCTCAACACTCCATCACTCGCGTCCCTGTTTCACTACCTGTAAATGCTTTTCATGAGGTGACAGGTGAATTCAGTACAGTTGTAAAGGATGCAAAGCATTCAGCACTTTAATTTAAATGTTACTTTTGACTGCAGATTGCCAACTGCACATACACCCTCGTCATCTATGAAATGTTTGAAGTGGCAATCAGTGCTTCGTTTCTCTAAAGGTATCATCCTCGATGGTGTGATCTCGATGGGAGAAAAAGTTCCCAACTATAAGTAATCTGTGTATTTCATTCTATATTTTGTGCAATAACTATGTGTAAGCTGTTCCTGCTGTTCTGACTGTTAATGATAACTTGTATACTGATATTTCTACACAGGAGTAAGTCATGGTTTCTTTTGCATTTCTTTGATGATGAAATAGAAACGAGGATTGTGTTTCATTTGGCTCACGCACTGTTAAAACCAGACTGTTTGAGGCAAACCAGGGTGACACAGAGAAAAAAACGAAACAAAACACAGAGGTTAGTGCTGAAGTGCCGCGCGCAGATACGTATCTTCGATGTTAGGTATCTGACGTGTGGAGACATGATGTACTTAGAGCTTACAAGGTCTAAAAGTGTCACTTCGGGTTCTCAGCCAGCTTTGCACTCTTATCTTAACAAGCCAAGGAGGAGTCGAGGGAAGAGGGAGACACTAAAGCCATTTGTTGTCTTTTGGTAACAGCTGACAATAACGTTGATAATTCAGTAGTGTTACATCATGGCTGTTGTTCTCGTGTCTTTTTCGTGTAAATATTAAATATCATGGTCTGTAAGCCAAGGTCATAGGGAATCTGAGGCAACAGCGCCCCCAAGAGGACAGTGGTTAGATGTGCACTTGGTTCAGGATTAACAGGGTTACCACTGGACGCCCACGTAACTGCAATAACACAATATAGACTACAGCACATGTGAATGCAATAATTAGCCAAATAATTAATTATTTCATGTATTTTAATATGTAATCAAAGTGCATCAGATAATATTCATATATCAAATACAACCTCTCTTTCTACACAGCCAAGATTTACATTTATGTATTAACACTGGCAAAATTGCCGGTTGACTTGTGTAAACACACGTAGAGATAACACACATGACCAGTCAACACTGACGAGCTCATTACTGTCTATCCCAAAGATGAGATGTTTGTTCACTTGAGAATACCTGAAATCAATGAATGTATTGTAGTTTGTTTTTCTATAGAGGTGCAACATGTTTCCACTAAATGAATCTTACAAACCAGCAAGAAAGATGTACTAAATGTCTGATAGGGAGGGGGTGTGACATAAGGGCATAGAGGACATTTCAAACAACAGGAAAATAATGATAACAAAAATACCATTTGTAATATTACTGGCCAATCAGAGTGCTGTATTTTGTGCCTGCTGTATCTTCTTCTATGCTACCTGTCAATCAATAAACAGAAAGTGTGTTAAACCTTTCTGCATTGTCTGTATGGTTTCCTGACTCTCAGAGCGGCACTAAATGATGTACAGCGGATACAGTTACAGATTGTTTTAGGAGCTGTTACAAATAAATAACTTCTTACAACTGAAGTGGAGTGTTAAAAGCAGCTGATGAGCATTTTGGTCTCAAATAAAGTTGTGTCAGAACTCTATGTTTGTCCTGGGAAGCAAATAAAATACTGCAGAATCCCTGAGGGCCATTAAAGGCCAGTTGTTGTAGCAGACGGACCACCTGTAGTCAGTGAGTCAGTATCCTGAAGGCCAGGAGAAGACCGTTTGTCCAACACTGACTCGATGTGGCTGAGCAGCGAGGAGAAAAACTGGGGCACACCCTCGTAGCCTGACGGAGAGAAGAGATGAAAGCGTATGAGAGCATCGCTGTGTGTTTGTGTGTCCGTACACCACCGTGTTCACCTGCTGTACCTGGGAAGATGTTGATGTCGATGACAGTGAGGGTGTGAGTGTGGATGTTGATGATGACGTCGACGCCGAACAGAGCCATGCCCAGCTGACCTCGCAGCTCTCTGACCAGGGCAGCCATGGCCTCAGAGCTGGGAGGAGGCAGGCAGGGCATTGTCTCGTCCAGCTAGTAAACAGAGGTTTAAACAGAGTTATTCAAGTTTAGACATTTTCATTATTTTATTTAGTCTGGAGGATTACCTTGTCATTTTTGTACACTGAGTAGTTCTAGTTCAGTTTATATTTGGTTTTAGTGTTTAGTTTTTCAGGTCTTAGGAGGAAAGTTTTGATTTGTAGAAGCGTCTCTCTTCTTCTTCTCTTTTGGAGTATTACGGTATCTGCTGTGCTGTATTGCTGCCCCCTCTCGAAATAGTCTGTTATAGTCTGCTATACGGGCAGTTCTGCACTTACATTTTGAATGATCCCAGATAAGTCACAAGAATGTGCTTGTCTTGAAGTAACAGCTGAATAACAACACATTGCTCATCTGGTGATTTGAACACACATGTCACCATTTGGAAAATTAGAAGGAGAGATTTTTAAATACTTGGCCATCATACTCACAGCTGTGAGATCAGAGCTCGACTCTGGTTTGGACACCTGATGGCTGTTGAAGAATATGGTCTTCCTGTCTGGAGGCAGAAAGAAACCACAAGTGAAGTGGATACAGGGAATAAAACGGACCAAAGAAGAAGTCTGAGTGTGGAGGTGTTCAGCCAGAAGAACTCACATAAAGAAAGGAAAGAAAGTGAATAAAAAGTAAACAACAAGACACAAAAAGAAAGCAAATAACAAGGCAGGTAAGCAAAAAAGGACAGGACAGGGCAGACACTGAAAGAAATGACGGAAGAGGAAAGTTAATGTATGTCTTTTGGTCACCGGAGACTGACCAGAGGGACCTGAGGGGAAGTTCTTGAGTGACGGCCGCTCTACACAGAAGTGTTTGTCTCCTATGACAAACACCTTGTGCAGAACGGCTCCATGGTTGACAAAGCTCTGGAGCACACAGGGAGGATGAATATCAGCTAGATTCTCTCCACTGAAGATCAGAGACATCTAGAATACAGGCATGGCACAGACATCGAATGAAGTGAGAGGAAATAAACACTGAAGGAAGAAATCACACTTTTACAACAGCAAGTCATTGACTTCAAACTTTCAGGTAAAGGCAAACCACTTACTTCATGGGAAAGTGAACCATGTGCCACTCTGGTTTTACAAACTGGGGTCAAGAGAGAAAAAGAGGAAGCGTTTGTGGGTTCAGTTAAACTTCATAAGTGTACTTATTTAAGAAACCATGACAACCACGGACCAACCACTCCTAAACAGGGCTGGGCGATATGACCAAAAATGTGGGTTCTTTGTGGGTTAACTACACTATAATGGCACATTGGCGCCCTCTACTGGCCTGTGACATTTGTATGCGAGGTGCAGACTGAGCCTCTGGGTGCTACCTAAATAATAAATACAGACATTATTTATGCATTTATATTATTTAATATTATACATTTAACAGCCAGCCCTACTTTTAATTAACCTGCTTAGTTTATGTATATACAATTGATCAGATATATTTCAGAGAAGAAGAACTAAAATCAGTGAGGAAGTGAGTCAGACAGACAGAAAATGGACTGACTGAGAGGGAAACTGAGGTCCTGGTTCCTCACAGCCTGTTGGATGGATGACAGGTCACTGACACTGTGGATCTCTAGATAGGGAGGACTACAGATATGCCAGTCTGTCAAATAGAGTCAAATAGAATAGAATAGAATTAGCAGTCATGTAAGCAGTAAACTAGGTATTTAAAACATGAAGTTGCAGTTCACCGCGGAGGGAATTGTGCAGCTTGCTCATGATCCGATAAGAGGCAAAGCGGTCTAGTAGCTGGGTCATGGCCGGCAGGGGGTCCACAATAACTGTACTGGGATGGGCTGACACATAACTCTGCAATGTGAAAGACACACAGAGAAATTCACTTTCTGTTGGTAATTTCACAATAACTGCTGTGAGTGCTACATTGCTCATCAGCTACATCTTGATAGGAAATCATGTGTAATGGTGCATGTGTAAAAAAGCCATGACAAAAAGACAAGTATTTAACAAATTTACAACTGCTAATAATATTAAAAATTCAATTTACATAGCACTTCTCATCTGCAGAACCAGATCTCGAAGTGCTTCACTGTTAAAAGTAATCGAGGCCCACTTTGACGTCTTAGAGGAAGGCCTGACAATAACTGATTTTTATTGATATTTGACTAACTCTTACTTATGCTTTTGCAGGATTTATTTGAACAGAGCAGCCTCACCTGGAAGTTGGCAAGTAGCTGCTGTGATTGGTTGTCGTGCTCAGCCTCCACAATGACATCAGACAGCTTGTGGACAATGACATCGAACGGTCCCTGAGGTGCCAACGACTGAGTCAGGTCAATCTGCCAAAAAGAAAACACTCTTTTAACACATACGGGTCACCACCCATCAGTGGCTCATTGGAGACCAGTTTTGCAGCCTCTCAGTAAGTTACCGCCCACTCCTAATACTTCCCACAGATTTAACTATTGGCAAAGACATATTTCAAAAATCGTTTTTCCTCTTATTAATTGTAAGGCAAATTTTTAGTTGTCCTTTCTCATTTTGTGACAGTTTTAGCAAGAAAAGCACATGTGATTGTGGCTGATTATGGCTCTGTTCCATTTAGGGATATAAGTGAACCTTATAGACTGCACTGTAATTAATGTTATTAATTACACCTGCGGTAAGTAACTCTTCCTATGATGAGATCAACTTATTGAACGCAATGTAGGACAGTCATGAGATTTTAACACGGAGTTATGAAAATGAAATAGAAATAAAGTAAGAAAGTTAAAAAATTGCATTTGATCTTTTGAGTCAAAGATGAAAATGAAAAAAAAAACAGTAATGTCCTATACTATTACATATTTATCACATATTTTACTTTTTTGCACTGACCCCTGAAAACAGTGACATAATTACTTATGGTACAGCAGTTTGTGGCATCAAGGTTTTTAGGTTGTCTAATTTGGTTAAAAGTAAATGTTAATATCCTTGTGCCTGCTTCTGATCACAGTTAAGAAGAAAGTAGAATTTTTAAAAAGTCCTTTCCGTTTTTTCAGTGTACAGATATCCAATGTGCAGATTGTAGGAGGTGGCTGCAGGTGTTTGTGACATGGATTGCAAAAGTTATGGACACCTGTAAATGACACGTGTTGTGTGTGTGTGGGGGTGGGGGTGGGTGGGTTAGAGGTGCACAGTGTTTCCAGCTGATGTCACAGCATACATACGCACAACTTATCGTACATTCTTAACAACTACTATGAACAACAAGTCGTTACAGTATGGCCAAACACTTTCAATCTGTCTTGAAATATGAACTCACACAGTTCCCTTTGACGGTTCCAGCCTTGATTTTCCTCATCTGACATTAGTTCATGAATTAACTGTAAATCCATGACCATATGACATTTAGTCGAATGAAAAGAAGGGGAAAAAAAACACTTACCTCCACCACTTGCACTCCGTGGCCCCTGTAGGAAAAATGTCTAAATGTTACTTTATTTACACAAAAGTCAAAAGATATCAAAAAGGAATGAAATTGATCATGGCTCCTTTCGTGACAATGAAGCTCTTACTTTGATCTTATTGTAAGATTTTTCACTGCTGGTGACCTACCTGCTCCGTGTACACTAGACAAAACTGATGGTATCACCTTTTTATTACAGCAGTAATTCTCGCACATTTCCTCAATGACAAAAGAGACCAACAGTCACAAGCTAAATTCATTAAAAAAAAAAAAAATCGACTTCAACTTACGCACATAACTTTGCAAACGCGTCCAGGTTCATTCTCCTGCGTTTCTTATCGCTTAGATAGAAGCCGACCCTGCGCCCTGACATTGTGGCTGTGAGTCTGGGGGCCACCAGCCGCCAAGTGACGGTCAGAGAGAGGGGGACGTCTGAGCCGACGCCACTCTCGGCCGCTCAACCCTCCCACTAAATTTTCAGCTGACACGTCTTTTAAAACCCTTTTGTCTCGTAAGAAATGCTCCGGACTCATGATAATTCTCGGCTACGGCGGGCCAGTCGAACTGGTAAAGTCACTTGACTTCCTTAATGCTGTCATCCAATAAAAACAGGAGAGAGGCTGATCCGGAGCGCACCTCACCGAGCAGCAACTGAAAGAGAAAGTAAAGACAAATAATACATCGGGGAAGTAGCTCCATTACGTTGCATTTCGTTCAGACATGTTGTTTCCCATCCACTGACTCCGAAAAGATAAAGAGTGGTCGATTATTACATCTGGTAGATCGAGCATTTGGCGAAACGTTTAAGCGCAGTTGAAGTTCATCCGAGGTCACGAGATGTCCCGCGGTTCTAACGCAGGTTTCGACAGACACATCACCATATTTTCACCGGAGGGCCGCCTCTACCAAGTCGGTGAGACCTTTTTCTCTTTCTAGTCTGAGAACATGTTTAAAGTGTGTTTAAAGTTACTACTGTAGAAATACAAATGTATGGACAGAATGAAAAAAATGAATAAAAACATAGCCTGTAGCTGCACAATAGCCGGTCATTTTTATTGAGTTAAGGTGGAGAATTAGTCATTCCAGGCTTTCTTTCTCTCTCTTTTGCATATTTAAACGTTTAAACAAAATCCACTTCGTAATTACTAAGTCGACTCCAGTTATTTTACAGGTTCGTGCATTAAAATACTCCTTTCTGAACCTAGGCCTAATTTTAACGTCGGCCTGCAGAGAAAAAAAAAAGTTCCTTAAACTTCACCGTTCTCTTTCTAATACCTTATAATGCATATAAAGGCTCACACGTACTTGTGATGTGTTAGATGTGAGTCATTCGTCTATTCTTTTGTGTTTTACTGTGCCCGTGTGTCACATGTGCTGAAATGCAGAGTATGCCTTCAAAGCCGTCGCCCAGAGCGGCTTGACGTCGGTTGGCGTTCGGGGGACAGACAGCGTTGCGGTGGTCACGCAAAAGAAAGTACCTGTAAGATTTAACACACACACGTTCAGTTGCATCTTTCTACCTTCGCACCTTTCTGCAACCCCCCCCCCAGCCCCTCACCCGCTCATTAACTCTCAAAACTTTGTGGGGACCGACTACAATGTCCTAACGACGCCATAATGTCCACTCAGACAGGTACATGCTACAACTTGCCCACACAACTAGGCTACACAAAGATACATAAGCTAGTCATAAACATACGCTGGGATGATCTCAGGTGAAGCAGAACAGTGACGCTTAGCAAGAGTCCTGACTCCATTTTGTGCCGACTAGACAGTTAAGATACATTACTGTAACGCTAATATTATGACATGCTTTGTTCCTCGGCTGGTGGTCAATAGTTGTGTTGAATCCCGTCCAAGGGGGGGAGGCTTTCAGCTACAAAATGACGCCAGTGCCTAAGTACCTTAAGGTGTAGCGGTAATACCGCTGACTGCCGCTGGGTACTGGCTCCAAAAAAAAACAAAAAAAAAAAACGCCCTGGCTCCCATAGACTTGAACTTCCCTCTAAAGCCAAATTCTGTTTATTTAATAACCCGCATTTTTTCCCCCGTTGGGCTGTAAGTTGTGGTTTATAATCTACACTAACAAGGCCGTAAAATGATGTTAAAGTTTACCGTTAGTCAGTTAAGCTAGCGTTAGCTCACCCATGACCTGGCGAAGACGACGAGGTCTGACACCTCCTCCCGCAGCTCCGCCCCCTTCTGTCCGGCGCCAAAAAGTCAAGATGGCGACGACCAAATCGCAACCTACTGCCCTCAAAACAGCAGTTCAGAAACAAGAGGGTGACCATTGGACCAACCTATATGTGTTGCATAAATGCATAAAATCTCATGCAATTACGTGAATGAATTGTTATCACAACGTTTACCCTAAATAATTGAGTATTGTACAGTATTTGAAAGCAAAAATCAAAAAGTCTGTGGTTGTTACAGTAACACAAGTGGAGGATTCAACCCACGATGCGTCTTAAAACGCAAGAATCTGCAGAATTTAGCTACTTGACTAAAGCCTTTGCACATAATATGAATATTTGTCGAAACAATATTATTTTGTACGGTGGTTATGGCACTGTGAACTCATTTTCTCACCTCATAGGACAAGCTGCTGGACTGCTCCACTGTGACCAACATGTTCAAACTGACCCCTCACATAGGCTGTGTGATGACTGGACACAATGGTATGTATTCATCAAATGGGCAGCAAGCTGTCATTACATTATTATGATTAGCTCTCAAGCTGTCCCTCTGATTCAGTCTTCTGTCTTGTGCAGCCGACAGCCGTTCCCAAGTTCACCGGGCACGAGTGGAAGCAGGAGAATGGAAATATAAGTTTGGTTATGACATTAATGCTGATGTGTTGTGTCGGAGGTTGGCTGATATCTCCCAGGTCTACACGCAAAATGCAGAAATGAGGCCTCTTGGCTGTTGTGAGTTGGAGATTTATTTTGCGCTCCAGGAACGGCTACATTCACAGAATATCAGGAACGTCAGTTTCCTCATCGTCCATCTGTCTTTCCTCAGGTATGATCCTGGTGGCTATAGACCCCCAGCAGGGCCCCGTCCTATATAAATGTGACCCGGCAGGCTACTACTGCGGCTTCAGAGCCACAGCAGTCGGGGCCAAACAGACAGAGGCCAACAGCTATCTGGAGAAGAAACTGAAGAAGAAGCCTGACCTGTCCCATGACAAGACAGTACAGGTAGAGTAAAGCCTCATGAATGGCGCTCCAAACACAGGACGGCATTGATATATTTCATTGATACTGACACATGAATTCACAGTTAAAGGAAGAGTTGCTCAGGTTCCATGTTGAAATGTGTTGAATCTGCTTGTTTACAGGCTTTCATTAATTGTGTTTACATTGACCAATAGTCCACTAATGATGTGAATAACAACCCAACTAGAATTAAAATGTGTCATTTAATCACCTCAATCAAAAGAGACTGGCCTGTTCAGAGGGAAAGTGTTCCACATAAATGCTTAATCCAATCTTTTTCCTCTGGTTTGAATAAATATATTCTTTATGTGCAT
>JAPQRN010000006.1:7313390-7327023 GCA_037367275.1 Coranthus polyacanthus | reverse complement strand
GTGCAGCTGAGGGTGATGGGCACAAGCTACTGTACCACGCTACATGCGCACACCACACACATGCACTGAGACATACATACAGTCAAACATGCTCACATCCACACTCCTTAAAAAATAGTGTTAATACACACACAGTTGGAACTTTGTTTTAAAATGATGACTATATTACTTGTTCTTAAATCTGCCTGCCTAAATGCTGTGTCACCTATTTCACTGCTGAATGATCATTTCATCATCAATAGCTGAATTTGAAAAAAAAAAAAGTTTTCATTTAAAGCTGCAGTGCTTTATAGTTTTTTTAGCATCACATTTCAGAATATGGTAATTCAAGTGGTCTGAAAGGACACGACACTTCTGCATCTACTTGCCTGTTTTTTCAAGTTGTAGAAAATCTACCCCGCGACGCACATTTTGGCTAATCACAGGTGTTTTCAGACAGGTAAGGGGGTTCAGTACGTGATTGACAGCTGTGATTGCCAGTCGTTGATCAGATTCCGTCAAACTCAACCTTGAAGTGATTCTACTGCTCTACTCGGAAGCTTTGAAAAGTAGCTCCACTTTTCCATAACAGCATGAGACAACGTCAGGTCATCTGTATTTATATTTAGTCTTTGGATTTGGGATGAGAGGAGAAAGCTGCAGAAGGAAGGTGTGTATTTTCAAATTCTGGCATTTTTCTCTACGTTTGGGCCTCTCATCCACACATAAACGGTGTTTTAGGTCACCTAAACGGAGATTTTTTAAAGTTTGACTAGACACTTTTACATATTAAATCATGAATCAATGAATAAAAGTTGTACAGTTGGTAACAACAGGTTCACATATTCTCTATTAACTATTTATTTACAGAAATATCCTTTGCAAAAATATTAGTTGCATATTAGCTCTTTATTAGTCGGTATAAATCACTTATTAATGCCTGACAATATTCTACAACTGCAAGGCCATTAATTAACTGTTTTAACTGTACTGCTTATTAATTGTAATTAAGGAAGCTATTGTACACAACTTTCAATCTTAATGGGCCTTATATGATGATAGTACTGAGCAAAGTATAGTAAGACTGTAATTCATGTGCAACTATCTTACTTAGTATCAAGAAGCAGTAATTAAAATACTGCTAATTAATGGCCTAGTTGAAGAATATGGTCATGCAGAATAATCCATTAATAAGTGATTTAATAAAGAGCAATATGCTAATAATATGTATGCAAATGATCAACGTCACCTGCAACGCATACCTTAATATGAAGTTTTACCGTACAATTATATGATTATTACCGTCTCATAATATTGTCTCATGAATCAACAGTAAGTCATTCTAAAATTGCGGGCATATGCGGGCGTAGATTTTGTTACAGGCAGAGGTTGCTACAAAACATTTACCGTACTCTTAAAGCTGGTTTGATAAAAGTCTGGAGACGCAAATTAATTTGAAATTGCCTAGATTATCTAGTGTAGAAGTATGAGGGCATGAACAGGTGTTAACTTGCTAAAGCCCCAGACGCTGGTCAAGGAGGGGGCTAAGTGATGACAACACGCGCACACACATCATACAGACCCCACCTGCTGTTGTCTGCAGAGGATTAGAGGTCTGTCTACCCTCACATCACAGCGGGGGACACACATGCACATAGCAGAGGGTCTATAGTCTGTGAAATTGATCAAGACGCTGGACAGACATTATTTACAGATGTACCACCGGTCACACTGATGCATCCTCTTCTGTCACACACACACACACTCACCCTGCGCCCAGACCCAGGACTCTGCAGGAACCAGTCAGGCTCCCATACAGAGACAAACTGTTCAGACTGAATCCAGCAGTGAATGAAAAGCCCCAGTTCTCTCGTACATTTGAATGGGGAACTTTGTGCTTCTACAGAGTCAATTTTAGGTCCGTTGAGAACTGGCATGCTTTCCTGAGAAGTGGATTTTTCCTTTAGAAATCTGATATTGCGATCCTCTGCATGTCTCGACTGATTAACATGCTTTCAGCCTGGGGAAGCCGAGATCATAAAAATCATTCTTTGCCCACCCGGGGACCGTATTTTCCTTGTGGGCCTTTGAGAGTAATTGTATCAACGCTCTTCTCGATGCTTTTGTAAATTTGAAATACAGGTGCAAACATATGTATCACAAACTCCACACGCCTGCCACAAGCATAAAGTCGTTACTCCAAGTTGAAAAGTCTTAGAGAATTATCTTAATTTTAGGACCATTAAAATGAAAACTCTAAAAACTTGTGGTATGTTTTGTTGTGAGTGTGGCAACTTATCTTTGTGTTATGAGCATGGCGGAACATGTGACTATATTCTCAGAATTTCTGTCTTTTAAACATATTTATTAGTAGAATATGAGCTATAATATTATAATAGTTATTAATAAATCAAATGACCTTACAGTTGGCATTTATCTTTATGGTTGGGCACATAACTACTTTATTAAGATTTCTGTCTATTAAACATATTTATTAGTAGAATATAACAATATTTACAGTTTACCATGTACAGTTGGTATTAATGTGAAGTTACAGCTACTGTTTTCCAATTTTGAAGAACAGACTTGTGTCACACTATAGTCTGTGTCTATATTTGACTCTATAGATTGCAGACCGGATACAGAATATATACGTATGTAGTTCATCGTTATATAAGCGACTGCAGTACATTTATCTTTAGCCCGCTGACAGCCCAAATCCTACTAAATAGACAAACACCGACATGCACATTCGGACACTTATACATATAGGCATGTAACGGCTGTCCAGCAGCAGGGACATTTACGGTAACCTGTGTGCTGCATGGGACCTTTATTTCATATGGCCCATTGTGTTAGATGGAGGGGAAATGCTGCGCAGAACGACACATGGTCCGGCCTGGACTCCCACAGAGTAATCCTCACATCAATTTAATAAGGAGTTAACACACACTGACCTCAATCACCACACACACACAGACTCGCACACACACACACACACACACACACACACACACACACACACTCCAGCAATTATGTGAGCACAAAGAAGCATTGATATGAAAAATATACATAAAACACAGAATCAAACAAGCTTCAGTTGCTAAAAGTTACGACTATAAACGTTTTAAATTAGAAATTTCGAAAAAAGTAGCTTCATTAACACGACCATCTGAAAAGTCAGACTGCAGTACGTCTGCCTCAATGCCCCTCCCATACACCCCCCCCCATCCATCTGCCTCTCTCTCTTCTTCTTCTTCTTCTTCTGAATACTTCTTCCATGTTTTATCACCACTATGTTTCCTCAGTGCTACCCCACCCCTCTTGTAACTTTCCACCCAGTTTCCTCCAGTGAGAATTTCAACCTCCACCAGTCCCCGCACACTAAGCACCACACGCTTTCCTCCCCGCTGCCTGTCTTCCCATCACGCACATACACCACCGTGGCCCTCTCTGTTAACACAGCTCCTTCCCGCCCCAGTATGCGCCGTTACCTTATCAATAATAATCGATCCAGCCTCGCGTGGACGGTGCTGCTCTCTGTCCCTGTGCAACAAGCGCTCGGTTCTCTCCATCCACCCTTCCTCTGTCAATCTGGCCACAAACCCCTCTTTCCTCCCTTTATCCCGAGGTAAGATACTTACTTTTCAGATAAAGCATATTATGATAAATCGGCTGAACTCTGTGCGTGTGTGTGTGAGTGTGTATGCCTGAGGGTGTAACTGTCACACACACATACACCATAAGTACACAGTGTGTACACATAGACATACAAAAATACAGAGTGCGTATCGAACAACATGATGTCAGAGGTACTTAACAACTGGAAAAGTGTGTGTGTGTTTAAAGGGGAGGGGGGTCTTTTGGAATGTGATATTCTTTAGTTTAAAATCAATCAGTAATAAGGACATGAATGAAAAGTCTTCATCTCTTATCATGTTTTGCATCATCACACACACAAATAACAGACATTTTTTAACCAACACAGAGAACACAGGCTGATTTACCAGCCTCCTGAACAATGAATGTAAAACGGCCTGAGTGTAACTTTAGAACAGTCTCTCCGTTGAAATGTTGATTTTAATTTCAAATTGGATTTAAAATCGTTTTATTTTTTTAATCTTTCTGAGAGGTTGGACGATGCATTTTACCATAGAACTGTGATGAAAAATTCAATATCAAACATGTCGCGTGTGTACTGACAAAAAGATTGAGTGTTTTTCCCTTTTTTCTGAAAACTACAATTATTTAAAACAATTAAGCCTACTCTCTACCTCTCAGTTCACTGAATGATGCATGGATAAACGTGTGCTCATGAATGACAGAAATAACAGAGCATATGGACGAATGTTGTCCAACGAAGTGGGATGGAAGTTAAGGTCAGCAAGGGGAATAAAAGAGTTTGGAGAAAATGAAAACTAAATGAAAATACAATGGCTGTGTTTGCCTTTGGGACGTGTATGCGTGCTTGTTTCGAAATGGGATGTTTATAAAATGCCGTGTGTGTGTATTTGTGTGTAACTGTGTGTGTGTGTGTTAGTGGTCGTTGTGTGAGTTTGTGTGTGTGTAGGAGTATAGATTAGATGTACTAAGCCTCTTATGTGCTGGTTGTCCTTAATTTGCTGCCGCTCTGGGTCCTAGTGCATCCAAACTACCAGCAGCCCTTCAACAATTTTCACACAAACAACCCAGAAAACATCACGTCATGCAACAATTACATTACACGTCTCGATCTTAAAGAGTATTAATATAGAGGCTAGTTCTTAGCAGCTAAAGCATTTTTCTTTTAATTATATACATAAAACACATTAAAAAAAAAGTTAGATTATTTAGGTCATCCTTAACAAAGATGACCATTTTATTAATCCATGGTAAACGTATCATGAAGAATTTCTAGTAACATTTTGACCTTTTTCATAAGAAATAAAACCTGAATCACAAAAAAAAATATCAGTTCAAGTTATATCCCATCCCTACAGGAACTAAGTTGTGTGTATTAGTGCTTACTGCACTTGTAACACTATTAGGCTACAATATTATTATGAATTTAGACATTATATTGTAGTGATATTAGCATATCAAGCCTATAGGGCTCCCCTTAATTTATTACTTACCCACCTTCAATGCAGGGGATTTAGTAATAATAAAAAAAAGTTAATCTTGTTTTATATTATATATTGTCATTTTAGGTTTCTTGTATTTGGTCCCCATGCTATTTTAAGGCCCATAGTGTGTAGGCTGAGCTAGTAGCTGCACGTTATTAGCCACATTAAATTGTAGCTCTAGCCTAGCTTAAGATATATGTTTGTTTTTTTTTATTTCGCAGTCTGTTCAGTTTGTTTCAGTCACTGAATTACTGCAGTGGTCTAACATGGTTCGTATCGTTTCAAAGTGCACGGGTCTGCTTTTAAATAGGCGACACACGACGAAAAAATGGGGTTAAAACGCAACGTAAACGTAAAACTCAAACGGAGGAAGAAGGGGAGCAGGTGCACACACTGCGCGCGCACGGTAGCGTCGCGCGTGCTCTCAAGCCATAAGATCTGAGGTCTCTCGCTGTTCCCGCCGGTTTTTTTTTTTTTTTTTTTTTTTTTTTTTCTCCTCAATCAGTTGGAGGTCTGGAGACATTTACGTTGTCGCACTCCTACACGTCTGGGCTCAGCTAGCTAAATGACACGCTGCTGCTGCTGCTGCTGCTGCTAGCGAAGGCTGCCCGAGCAACGACGAATCAAACAAACAAACAAACAAACAAACAAACAAAACAAAGCGTACCTGGATGCGGAACAGGTGATGCGTCCACTGGAGACAGCGGGTATCCAAACGTCCAGGACAGCGCACAGAGAGGCCTGAGACACTGAACGCGCACAAACACACACATGCACACACACCTCAGCAGGTGAAGACATTTTGGTTGAGATTTAGAAACGTTCAAACACGCTGGTAAAGTCTCTCTGTCGCTCTGTGTGTGTCTTTATATCTCCGCTTTGGCTTTACAGAGCTAGATAAACCCCTTATACAGTTTGGGCTACATGGGTCTGTGTGTGTGTGTGTGTGTGTGTGTGCGCGCGTGTGTGGATTTGAAACTATAAGAAATCCGATTCAATTAACAAGCGCAGAGAATCGGCTTTGGACACTGTGAAATTGTCTCGCCGCAGAGGATGGGACAGGCCTCTGCCGGAGAGGAGAGGCGCAGCTCGGTGTCTGCGGACACGCTGCGAGGGCGGAAAAAACCGAGGCCTCTCCGACAAAAAAAGAACACAGAAATCACTCACAAATAACTCTAAAACAATGATAAGAGACTTAGCGTGTAATAACCACGGATGGTGTCATTTCCTAAAGGCCTGTCTTTTTGTAGGCTACGTATTGCCTGTTTTTTTTTTTGTTTTTTTTAATTTGTTATGTTTACGGGTTTTTTTTTTTTTTTTTTAAGTTTTGCCTATAAGCTATTTAAAAAGGTTGGCAATATATATTCAATTTAATGTAATGTATTATCTTTACCAACAGGTTATACTGAGTTTAATATCAAAAAATGATGACTCCATCCGTTTTAAATAACCTTACATTAACTTCACACAGAATCCACGTGCAATGTTCCAATAAATCGAGCTATAAGCAAGTCGGAACTATTATTATTATTATTATCATTATTATTATTATTACTGACTAGTGAATGGATGGATGAATGGGCCGGAGGGAGCATGTTGGGGATCAGAAGGGGATTTAATAGCAGAACAACGCGGTCTTTGTGCTGTGTTTAATCCGGCCTGTACCCCCTTCTCCACCTCTCTGTTGCTCTGTCTCTGCCTCCACACTCAGGCAGAATCGCCCAATTATTTCAGGAGGCCAGTTCTGGAAATGGTTCACGACAGTCAAATGTTCCTCGAGCTTCATGTGTTTTTTTTTTTGTTTTTTTTTGAGGTTCTGTTAAACCTGAGTATAGGGGAACGGTGTGTCACTTATAGGCCTTTTATTCATTGTGTGGGTTGTATATGGATAATGGATGTGAACGAAGTTTAATTCTGTTTTTTCTTTAGTTATTATTATTATTGTTATTATTTTATATAATTTCGTTCATTAAATCAACGCGGTTGCTTCTCCCCTTCACCACCATTTTAAGATTTGACTTGGTGTTTTAGGAACATAGTATAGTTTACGAAGATGAAGAACAACTCAGATGCCCCTGATCAAGACTAAACAAGCGCATGGAAAATTCTTTAAACTTTAAATATGTATAATATTAGTGTGCTAAAGTTGTCATCTAGCACATCATATTCAACACTTGGAGTCTAACATACTTTATGGCAGTGTGTGTGTGTGTGTCTTGTGTGTGTGTGTGTGTGTGCGTCGGAGAGAGAGAGAGAGAGAGAGAGAGAGAGAGAGGGAGGGAGAGGGAGAGGGAGGGCTCTGGGTGTCTACTTGGTAAGAACTTACTTCTAATTAGCCAACCTCTTCGTACTCGCCTCACTTGTCCATTCTGCAGATCCACATCCTCTCCTCAGGGACCAGGTTTCTCCAGGGGCCCGAAACCTCTCAGCACGCACCGACCCACCGGCCGACCTCACACGCTCTGCTGTTTTTGGACCTGAAGTTGTTAGGGTTTGGTTTTTTTTTTTTTGGCCAATTTACCTGGCGACTTCAGCGCGTAACGCAATTACGCACGACTTGAATGGAGAACTGCGTCGCGCCACGGGTCTAATTTATTTAGATTTTAATCGTTTTGTCTTTCGGGGTCGAAGTTTAATCGAGTGTGTTTGAGTTGGTGTTTTCTATCTCATTGTAGATAGAACAAGCGTAGAACATACACGCAGTCCGGTCCGCTGTGGTTTTTACGTTTCGGGATCGAACAGGTGTAAAGGCGCATCGCCTTCACCGCTGCAACTTGAAGCACAGAGGCCTGGCTCAGCGGCACTGAGTCAGACTATCATAGAAGGAAAGAGACAGCAAGAAGAAATCAAAAACAACAACGAAGTGGAAAACAACCTTGGGTAAAAGAAAAAAATATATATACAGGGAGGGTGTGACAGAAAAAAAAACGACAGAGAGGGAAAGAGAGAGAGAGGAAGAGAGAGAGAGAGAGAGAGAGAGAGAGAGAGAGAGACACCCCCTGGAGACTAGCTAGGAGACCCGGCCCACGGTCAGAGAGAAGGAGAGAGAGAGTGAGGGAGTGAGGGAGTGTTTTAAAGCAGGCAGGAGGCATGATGTCCTACATTAAGCAACCCCATTACGCCGTGAACGGGTTAACGCTGTCCGGCCCGGGCATGGATCTGCTCCACACCGCAGCCGTTGGATATCCCAGTAAGTGAAACCATATATGGCTTGATATTTTCCACCAATTTAAACCCCTATTGTTTTTCTTTCTTTCTTTTACTTCCATGTAAAAAATGTCAATTTTGAAACGCAAACGCTGAAGGAAAGATTGTACTTTACCTACTCTATTGTACTGCTACCTACTATGCGTAAAATTACCAGTAAAGAGGAAAAAAATCACTTGTATGTCTTCCTTTTAAATTTAGCTGCGAACTTGTGCTTTCAGAGTTGATGCGTCTGATTCTTCAGCATCAGAACATGTGTTCACTTGACCTATAAGTTCAGCGGATTATAGAGTCATAAAACAATAAAAATGTGTGTGAATGTAAATGAAGCGTGTTCTCACACAGACTTAGCATCAAAACAGTCTCCAATCTGTTGCGTTTATCGTGTAGCCTAACCTATTTACAAAGGATGCTTATTGTATTTTATTTTGTTGCCGTGGTGGTGTTTCATGAACGCACACTCAATCAGCATCTGTCATCTGTGAGAAGACAGTAGTTTGAGAAATGCCGGACTCTGGTACTCACGACAGAACGTGAGATGTAGTCTAAAGCTTGGCCTTCTTGGCGCAGATTCGCTTTTGCATGAATGAGATTTTTTTTCAAATAAGGAGGATATGGGACAGACGCATTATTTTTTCTTTTGCATATTTCGATTTGAACAAAATCGGCGACAGCCTGAAATGCAAAACCCGACATATTGTTACATCCATTTTTTTTTAGATCCATTAAAATGAGATAGTGATTCACGACATTCCGTGAGTCAAGTGCACCGTGTTTTCCTCTGGTGTGATACCAATATTTGAAATTAATCGACTCAATTTTATACAATTTTATTGTGTACAAAAAATGTGCTGGACTCCAGATGTAACACCATTCTTTTTATTCTGTCCTGCGAATTCAAGAAAGACAGCTAAAATATTTACTTGCTTTGAACGCAACTATCGCAATTCCCTCCTGTAAATTCCGTTGCCTATTTCAACATACATATGTGTATGTTGCTAAATAATAATTATCTTCCGAATCTAAATGGGAGTGTTAAATTGTGTAACAATGCGCAATTTATTTATTTGTTTTAATGGTCTTTACATTTTCAGGCCTCTCAGCATCTGGGGAACCATTATTTTCGACTTGAATTTGTTAATACTACTATTACTACTAATGATAATAAAATAATAATAATAATAACAACAATGCATTTTTTTTCCAGGCACCCCGCGTAAACAGCGTCGGGAGCGCACTACCTTTACGCGCGCACAGCTGGACATTCTGGAGGCTCTGTTTGCCAAAACCCGATACCCAGACATCTTCATGAGGGAGGAGGTGGCCCTCAAGATCAACCTGCCCGAGTCTCGAGTTCAGGTAATACATACAGACTATAAACAAATTACATTCAATATAAAAGTGTTTTAATGTCAGGCTAAGAGAAGAATACATTTGTTTGTGTGTGTGAGAGAGAGAATATATAAGAAGGAAAAAAAAAAACATGGTCAAATCACAAAGGTAACAGGTTTTCTTTAGCCTTTATGTCTTTGATCATTTGCTGAACTTACAGTGAAGTTCTGAATTTACGAACCTCCTTCTGATGCACATGTCATCCTTCAGGTCTGGTTCAAGAACCGTCGTGCCAAATGCCGCCAGCAGCAGCAGCAGAGCACAGGCCAGTCCAAACCACGGCCCCCGAAGAAGAAGTCGTCTCCTACTCGTGAGGCTAACGCTGAGGCCAGTGCCAACCCCACCAATGGACCCTACAGCCCTCCACCGCCTCCTCCAGGCACCGCCATTACTCCCAGTTCCAGCTCTGCTAGCGCCACGGTGTCCATCTGGAGCCCTGCCTCCATCTCTCCACTGCCAGACCCCCTGTCTGCCTCCACCACCCCCTGCATGCAGCGTACCACCACCTACCCCATGACCTACACCCAGGCCCCAGCCTACAGCCAGAGTTACGCTGGTTCCTCCTCCTACTTCACTGGCCTGGACTGTAGCTCCTACCTGTCCCCTATGCACCCACAGCTGTCAGGCACTGGGGGAGCCCTTAGTCCCATCACAGCCTCCTCAATGGGTGGACCCCTCAGCCAGTCCCCAGCCTCGCTCTCCTCGCAGGGATACACAGCCGCCTCGCTGGGCTTTGGAGCCGTCGATTGTCTAGACTACAAGGACCAAGCTGCCTGGAAGCTCAATTTCAATGCCACTGACTGTCTGGACTACAAAGACCAGAACTCCTGGAAGTTCCAGGTCTTGTAAATAACAAGAAATAGGAGGTGGGGAGGGAAGGGGGTATAGGGGAAGAAATGAGGAATCAAACAAAGTAGAAGTGAGGTGAATAACCCTAGATTACTTTTAGTGTGATCAGACAAAGGAAGAGAACTTGGGACTCAGAAATCAACTTATTGTCGACCTAAAACTAATCAGCTAAAAAAATGTCTTCATTTATGCTGTTTAGAAATAAGAGTGGAAGCAGCGTAGCAAATGTTTCTACTGACCCTCGGCTTGATGGTTGTGACTGTAACTGACAACGAGCAACCTTGCAATCAAGGAAAATATTAAGCATCCACGAGTCAGAAAAACTTTCCCGCTCCAACTCAGTGACTTAATAACTTGACTTAAAATGCATTCAAACTATTGTATGACACTGATCAAAAGGCCAGCATGCACAACAAAAAAGGATACTTGTCACTTGCTGAATGCATCCTTTTGTACATTTGTTTTAATTGAAAGAGCTGTATTCAGAAGATGTTTTATTGTCCTCTATTTGGACCAGATGTGACATCGCACGTATCTGTATAACTATCGCAGACTGCTCTGAAACCAATCGTCTTTTAGTCAAGAGCCCAAGATTTTATTTTTATTTTTTTCATTTCTTCCTTCCAGACTTTGTCTTGTATTTGCTGTGATGTTTCT
The DNA here is from genome assembly GCA_037367275.1 of Coranthus polyacanthus. Lineage (NCBI taxonomy): Eukaryota > Metazoa > Chordata > Actinopteri > Kurtiformes > Apogonidae > Coranthus > Coranthus polyacanthus. The sequence continues at coordinate 7,315,834 of JAPQRN010000006.1, read as the reverse complement.
CTTACGAAGCTGCTTTTCATCAGTGAGCCGTCTCAAGCTGATGATCCCCAGTAGCCTTGTCTTGTACGATACTGACCCCCCTGCAGGCTGTGTGAGATAACATTAGAGATGGTAGTTAGTCACAGAAGAGACTGCAGTATAAACCTGTTGCCTTTGAGCATGGTTGTAATCATTAGCAGAACAGCTCACACATTGTTAGTTTAATAGGATCACTTCCACACAATTTGGGCAACAATGCTCACATTGTAGCAACCGACAGACGCTCAAGTACATTTTCCCCCACAGAATCTCACTGTGCTCGCATGAGGTTAGCGGTTGACTGATCGTTGAAGCAGTTTTTGACTCTATAAATGAGTTTGTTTCAATTTTTTTTTTTGGCTGATGAACTGCTCCACTGAGGTAATTGATCGAAGAGAAGACTGCACCAGAGAAAGGGAAGGGACTGGGCCGCGTCGCAGCCCCCCTTTGCACAGACAGTTGGGTGCCTCTCTGTACCACAACCTGTAAAGATGTGATGGGTACCAATATATGTGTTTAATGTATTGTTTGATTTTTTTTTTTTTTTTTGTATTAGACTTAAACAATATTATGTTTCTTTGAAAATTTGTGAATTCGTTAAAGTAAAAACTGTGGTAATTTGTTCTGAAGTTGATATTATTATCAGTATTATTACTATTATCATTAATATTATGTCTTCAAATGACATGGATGTTGCTAATATACTTTTTGTTGTTCTTTTGTAAATATTAAAACTTGAAAATGCAATCATGTCTGGTATCAGCAGTGTTGTTACACAGGCACTACATCCAGCAGAATCTCTCTCTTTTTATTAATTTCTAGGAAACTGCCAACTTTTTGTTTGTCTGTTTATATTTTTCTGGTTTCTGCTTCTTTTCTTTTTTTTTTTCTTCTTCTTTTTTTTTTTCAAACTCAGGGGTTTATCCGATAAAAGTAGCAGTAGGGTACAATGCTGTTCATGCTTCTTAATCATTTACTGTACTTTTATCTTTTGCATTACAATTATCTTTTCTGCTTATTTTTCTGACGTCTTATTTTGTATATTCTTTGTCTCCTGTGTTTGACCAGTCTCATCACGACCATGCTAGTTAGCTATGATGTTTCTGAGACATTAAACGACTTAATTAAAACTCACTGGATTCGATTTGTCTGTGACTTAATGACCTTCCTGGCACGAAGCTGCTGGTTTAGAGCGTCACAGAGGAGCAACAGTCTCTCTATCACCCTTACAATAGGAGATGGAGATGTCGGACATCCAGAAAAGGGAGACGGGGAGTTTTTTGGGCATATTCCACTAATCCGTACAAGAGGTTGAGTGGGTATAAGGCAGAGTAAAGAGGGAGCAGGGCACAGAGGACACAAAACAGATTAGAACTAACCATAATACTGAGTCCCAGCGCTCCAACGGCCCCAAACTGAAGTACGAGAGATGGGCAGATTATGTGGAATTGCCGAATGTTTTGTGTGTTACCGCCACAGATAGGCCAGAGGGTCGGCTCCGCAGGGGTTGTAAGAAATGCACTGGATGAAAGGGTGTGTGTGTGTGTGTGTGATATTAGCTTATGGCATGTTGAGATGCCTTAAAACAAGGGGTGTTTAGTTTGTGAAAGGTTCATCCCTTTTTACTGCAAGCCGTACATTAGTGCTGCTGTTTTTGTATGACACTTTCATGTGTTTTTCATTAACTATAGCTCATAGGCAAACGTCCCTGAGGGAAAAACTACAATAAGGTTGCAATAAGTTAACTGGTTTCAAGAAAATACAAGAAATACATACAAGACGCTGTGAACCTAACTTATTTAGACAAACTGGACATATTTATTGTAAATTAAATTAAACTGAACTTTTTATTCAGCAACTATTACAAGATAAAGATATATTCATTAGATCATGAATATTGCACCAAATGAAACTCCTGTTTATCGGTTCCTTAAGCTCATATTGTTTTTAACTTGTCTTCAATGTGGTAAGATCTTCCCATGCTTTTTGTCGATTTTCTCTTCCAGTCCCTTGTGTGTGTTGGTGTATTGGTATAACATTGTCATATATAATATATTCACTTGGCAACATACACACCAGGAGGCACGTAAGTTGGTGCGTAAATACCCCGTTGAAACACACTCAGAAGGAGAAATCTTGAGACTAGTTTACTCAGCGTTGTTACTGAGCAAACACCCAAGTGCACTTTACAACCTCCTGCATATTGCAGTCTGTGAAATGTGAACTTGGACTGTGCAATCATAATCGGACAGACGTAAAACCAGAATCTCTAGGCTGGTCTGAGGCTCATAGTGACACAGCATAACACTGGCCCATCTAAAAGCTTATTACAGGAGCAATGTGCGGTGGACTATGCTTTGGACTTTAAGGGGTTCGCGCCGGTAATGAATGGATGGATGGATGGATGGATGGATGGATGGATGGAT
>JAPQRN010000006.1:7277088-7301199 GCA_037367275.1 Coranthus polyacanthus | reverse complement strand
TGTGTGTGTGTGTGTGTTATATGGATTTATGTTTACATGTGAGACAGACAAACAACAAATCATACGACAAAAATAGAAAATAAGGAGTTACCTTTATATACAATTTTGTCACCAGAGAAAAAAGTGTCATTTACTATTTAATCACCATTAAATGAAATAGAGTCTGTTGAGAAACGTAGAGGAGTAACATATTGTCATGAATTCAACTTGACCAGGAATGTTAAATGAAAATAAATGGGGTTCTTATTTACACCAGAGTGAAGCACGTTTCAGTCCAGGAGGGAGGTTTTTTTTGGAGCAATGCACCCGCACAGTTATCTGGTGTCTTACTGCCATCTAGTGGTGCGTCTGGCATCACAGTCGCTGTAAAGAGGTCATGATGGAGTTTTCCAAGTTTCCACTTTAATACAGCTTTCAGCGGTTTAATTTCGTTTTCATTTTTTCTCTCCACAGGTCGCAACGTGTGCAAACCTCCAAACCACTAGACGCAATAGATTTGAATTTGTCATTCTCATTTGTTTGGAAATCATTTTGTGGAAATGCGACAGGCAAAGTGTGATATAAAAACCCGTAGCGTTGAAGCATTCACTTTGATACACACTAGTATTCAGTTGGCTTGACAAATATATGTTAGGGTTAGGAGACAAGTTTGTTTTGAAGTTATACGTTTTGGGTGATTTGTGACCTTCTGCAGGTGAGCTGTGGCGTTGAGACATAAACTGTTCAGACAAATAGAGCTTTGAGGACGTTAAGCCTGTTTCACAACATGAGCCAGAACAACTGAGAAAGACTCATTTGTCATCTGGAGGTGTGTCATCCTCTTCGTCATTCATTTCATCTAGGTATATTTTGTGTGAACATGTATAGCGTGTCATTTCTTCCAAAACAGGAAATAGCATTACAACAACCTCTTATGGTTTAAGGAAATAGTGTGTGTATTCATACTTAGTCAACAAAACAAACTCCTGTAATTAGACTAGAATACCACTAAGACAGGTGAGTGTGTGTAACATCCATTTATTACCACCTTATATGACAAATCTGGAAATTACAAACGTTGCTTAATTGAAACATCATCCTTAATAACATTTCAAAAAAGAAAGAAAATCAAATTGAGCAAAAAATAAAAATTAAGTTAAAAGGGTGACGAGTCAACCTGAGAAACGGTATACAGATGATCAACTGATCTGGAGAGAAAAAGAAGCAAAGGGGGGACGTATACAGAAAACATGACCATTATTACTGTGTCATGTAACACTGATTAACAATACATCTTCACATTTTAATCAGTTATTTCGCTTTAAAAAATCAGGTTCACACTTTGAGAACTTTTGGTTTTGGAGTACATTACAAACCTTGATGAACCTTTACTATAAAAAGGTTCTTTATTAAAAAATATGCCACTGCTACAAAAATTATTTCTGACACCGTACTTGAGCTCAAACTTTGGTTTAAATAATTAGATGAAACCAATCTAAACACCACAAAAACAGGTGAGGTAAAACTTTTTCTTTCAGTTAGGAAAAGAGCATCTACAAGAGGATCAAACTTTGGTGCCAAAACCACTCAGTAGCCTCACATTTCAGTACAAAAAAATATTTCTGCTTTTTGTTTTTGTTCTTTGTGTTTTAATCTGATTCATCCCCCCGTCTCAGTGAAATCCACAAACAGTTTGCAGTGAAAAAAATCCCATGACTGATGATTATTTGAAAAACAAAACATAACAAATGACAGCAATGGTCAATATGGTTATCATAAATCAACCTTACCAAAGATGCTGATGGACTGTATACAATTTGAGGAGGTGATCAGAGCTCATGCAGACACAAACAGGGGCAGAAAACCAGCCTCTACTTTTATGAGAAGAGACAAACACCGTGGCTTCTTCTCTGGCAGAGGACAGGACGCAAGAGAAGAGGATTAGGTAAGTTCTTCTAGCACCCTGCTGCAGAGGAGAGACAAACGTCCCCCTGCAGACTAATACCCATCATCTCCTCCTGTCTGTCCCTTCCACATTTGCATTGTTCTTGTCCATGATTTTCCCCACTTTCATTCTCCATCACACCGTCCCTCCCCCACAGTCAGATTAGAACCAGTGCAAACGAGATGTGTGCACATGAGGAAATCTCATCACCAAAGAGTCGGTACATGCACAAAAAGAGAGTACCCTAGAATCTGCTGCCAAGAGCACTAAGAAAACACGACTATACACTTTATTCATAATATAATCAGTTTTCCTCTACACACTACTAACACGGGGAGAGGGGGAGGGGGAGGTGGGGTGAGGAACGGAGGGAAAGGGGAAGACAAACGGGTGAAGGGAGGGCAGGTAGAGGCGAGAAGGAAAAAGACCAAGAGGAGAGGTAAAGACAGCGTCTAAGCACGCTCCCCGCGGATACGACGTGCCAGCTGGATGTCTTTGGGCATGATGGTGACACGCTTGGCGTGGATGGCGCACAAGTTGGTGTCCTCAAACAGACCCACCAGGTAGGCCTCGCTAGCCTCCTGGAGAAAAAACAGCATATGAACAGTAATTAGTAGATGTAAAATGAGAACGGTTTCTGTAGATTTCAGCCCATTAAATTTAAGACTTATTTAAAAAAATTTTAGACCATAATGAAAGCACGCCTTTTCTGTTCTCAAGCCAGATCTTGTTGAACTTGCACTTAGTCTTATTAGATCACGTTAACCAAACCTACTCTAACTGATTATTTCTGGAAGGAGCTATTTTTGATGATAGGACATGCCTCACAAAAGCAGACAAAAGCGAGAATGAAGTTAACAAAACTTTACAAAAGTAACATTTACTTGATAAGCCAATGAATTTTTGAGACCCAAAATTACATTTGAGACATTTCAAGGTCTAAAATTGAGGTTAATGGATTTTAGACCCTCTGAAACCCTGTCAGTTACTCAACTCATTGATTTTTATTATTACTATGAACTTTGGAAATGTAGGGTGAATATGATAGAGAAAACATGAATGTGCACACAAACAAAGAATCAGATTCATATTTTGTTTTTTAGATGTATAATTAATGCTGCTGACCTGCAGAGCTCCGATGGCAGCGCTCTGGAAACGCAGATCGGTCTTGAAGTCCTGGGCGATTTCTCTGACCAGACGCTGGAAGGGCAGCTTGCGGATCAGCAGCTCAGTGGATTTCTGATAACGACGGATCTCACGAAGAGCCACAGTACCTGGCCTTCACAATGCATAAAAAAAAAAAACAAAGTTAGTTGAGGACATTTTGGGAAACATCAGTTGGTTGAAGATCTTCTGTATACTGAAGACATTAAACCTAAAGCACACAAAGCATGAAACTTACAGCTGGTTTGATGACAGTTAACACTTGTTAAGAACTTTTATTTGACACTTTTATCTAACATAAAGTGACTGGGAGTTATTTTTGCCTCTCTCACCTGTAACGATGTGGCTTCTTGACACCACCAGTGGAAGGGGCACTCTTGCGAGCAGCCTTTGTGGCCAGCTGCTTACGTGGAGCTTTACCTCCAGTGGACTTACGGGCAGTCTGCTTGGTACGGGCCATGGCTACTACAAATTACCTGTGAAAGGTTTAAAAATATTACATCAAAAACACGCAATCACATAAATGTGTGATGTTGATCTGATGATTTATATGCATGAGTTATAAGTTCTATTTTCAAAAGTTCTCATTTTGTCTTGCTCTTCTTGTGCCTTCTTGGCCCTGTTAACTCACATTTTGACTACTTTCTTGGCATCAATTATACACACACTAACAGGCGATAAAATACAGGTTTCATATTTATATTTTCTTGGTTTGTTTCTTCATCACTTGAGTTGATATCGCTGTACGGCATGCACACACTTAATAACTACTCTACAAATAAAAGACAAGCTTTCATTATTTTTATTTTCCTTATTTTTTAAGGTAGTAAAGAACTAGCAAAGAGTTTGATTTGTGCGAACTTTTAAGGTAAGTAGACATATAAGACGTTTCTATGGCCATCAGCCTGAAAAACATCGATCAAACACGAATACGACCCCATTGGCTGATAGACAAATAAGTTTCTATAAATATTGCTTATGAGCCAATGAGCGTGTAGAGTATTAAAAATGGGCGGGCTTTACAGCTGCCTTCCACTGTTGCTAGGTCCGCCTACCCCGCTCTGATGATGGCGGCGGTTTGATGCGCAAACGGGATAAAGACCCAGGGCAGAAGAGCAAAGGAGTAGCACATAAACAACTTAAATTTTAGAAATAACCGCTATCCCAGCGTATCGGAAAATGATGAAACAATAAAGAAGACATTTCAAGGAACTCATAGATGGGCACAGGGAAGTCGTACGGTCCCTAACGGCTGCGTAGAACCGAGCTGAACCGGCGCATAATTTGAAACAGAATTTCCCCTCATCTCAACGGCCGCGGAAAAGACTGCATTTCACCGTCGTTTCGACAGCCGTGTTTGTTATTTTCTCACCCGACAAAATGAGAGCTTTTCTCTGTCCAATGTGCCTAAAAAACAACATTTTACAACTTAAAAATACAAAGTTTATTCACAAACACAGTTCTGAGTTTGGAGAGGCTTACCTAGAGGGAAAGTGTGGGTACAAGTCGTGAGAAACGTTTCGCTTGTCTGTATTTTCTTCTTCGTATCCACAATGGGAAGCAGCGTCCAGCGGGAAAATGGCCGCCGCGTCAATCATCTGTCCCACAATGCAACAGTGTTCACAACATTTGTAGTTTGTTTTGTCTGTTTGACACATGCTGGTCAACACTCTGTATGGAGTTACTTTAACTCCGTTTTTGACAAATTTGCCCTCAAAGCCGGTTCACAGTTCACTACAGAACACGTCCTGCTCTTATTTATTTATTTTTTTGCTTCTATCTGTATTCAGTTACGACGTGACACATTCGGATGAAAACGAAAGTGGTTGAAAAGTTAGTCGTACTGTGTAGTTGGTTTTCACTGTATTAGAAAACTGAGAAAAGCCGACTGTAAAAGTTTGATACAAGGGATTTTGTAAGAAAGTAGAGTAAAACTTATTCTAAAAGAGGGTCCAGATTTTTTTTTTTAAACAGTGCTCAAAAGAGTTTCCCAGAGGTCCTTTCAGTTCATACTCAAATGTTTCCCCTTATGCATCAAACATATATTATGGCTGGTGATGGATTTACTTTCATTTTGGAAAGACAGTTTTTGTTTTCAAAGTTACTAATATTGAAATGTGAAAATATTAAAAGACTACAAGCCAGAGGTGGAAGAAGTACTCAGAACCTTTCCTTAACTAAAAGTAAAAAAAAAGAAGCTACTTGTAATGAAGTGTTTAGTATTTAATTAACACAAATGTCCACCAAATTTACTTGAATGTATCAAAAGTAAAAGTACTCATTTATAGATAATGGCTCCTTTCAAACTACCAAGTACACATAAGAATAAATGTAGTTTGTCAGTGCGGAGCCAATTTCACTTTGTGTACTACTAGGTAGATTATTATTAAAATATTGCATTGTATCATATAAGCACAATATGCTTTTTATGTAAAAGTAAAATTTTAAGTGTCGAATAAATGTAGAAGAGTAAAAAGTACATTTCTCTCTAATGCATTGAAGTAGTAGTATAAAGTAGCATACAATGTAAATACTTAAGTATATACTGTATGTCAGAACTGTACTTCGGTAGAATACTTGAGTAAATGTGTTTTCCACCCCTGCTACAAACACTGTCTTGATGTTCATATTTAACGGTGAGCTTAACTACACTTGGATCCAGTATTTTAACCACAAGAATCTGTTTATTATGTTTGTATGTGAATTTCAAGAGTACAAATATTTTGCTTTTAAAAATGACTGAAAACATAAATCAAAAACACAGTAGAAAAAAAGGTTATCGTATCAACCTGAGAGAGGAACAAAAAGTTATAACATTACCTGGACATAATTGTGGCTGAAAATTAAAATATGATCAACATAGGTCTGCTACATATATGCCGCTGTCAAACCATGCAGTGTCATCATAGCACAATGACGTCTCTAAATGACAACCAGAATCGAACTTGTGTTTTGATACATTGAACAGTAGAAATACACCATTATTGTAAAAAAAAAGAAAAAAGAAAAAAAAAGACAAATCACTACTTTTACAACAAATTTCTATTTAAAAAAACTGAAAAAAATTCAGACCCATTATATCAATGTATGTGTCCGTTGAAGATGAAAATGTCTCAACCTTAATGCTATTTCCTATTTGCAAATTAGATCACACACTAATCTTGGCTTGCAAAAACACCCTATTAACAGAGATAACAAGGCATTCCTGTGAGCTAACTATTTAAAAGTGAGGAGTGTAGCTGTGATTCAAATTTTCAAACATACATGAAGATATCGCTAAGATAACTCTGCTACTAGTAGCACCAAAGAAGACATGATCACACAGTTACGGTTATCACAATCATATGATATATATATATTGAACCTTAAACCAAACTACTAAGTACAGAGGAAGGAAGGGATGGAAAGAGTGGTGAAGGGACAAGAGGACAGCACATAATACATCAGAAACATTTTAAGCACGCTCCCCGCGGATACGACGTGCCAGCTGGATGTCTTTGGGCATGATGGTGACACGCTTGGCGTGGATGGCGCACAAGTTGGTGTCCTCAAACAGACCCACCAGGTAGGCCTCACTAGCCTCCTAAAAAGAGAAAACATGTTTGAGAATGTGCACACAAACAAAGAATCAGATTCATATTTTGTTTTTTAGATGTATAATTAATGCTGCTGACCTGCAGAGCTCCGATGGCAGCGCTCTGGAAACGCAGATCGGTCTTGAAGTCCTGGGCGATTTCTCTGACCAGACGCTGGAAGGGCAGCTTGCGGATCAGCAGCTCAGTGGATTTCTGATAACGACGGATCTCACGAAGAGCCACAGTGCCTGGCCTGGAGACGGGAGGCAGAAAATGTAAATATGTAAAAAAATAACACAAGACCAGTGGAAGTGACGCACTAAGTAATGTTTGGATAAATGTGTATATGTACATAGGGCTGGAGGGAAACTACTGTGTAGATCTGTGAATCAGCTAAGCTTTAGTCTGCATTTAATGTGTTTTCTCCTTCTTCCAACACAAACCGATGGCACGGCGAGCTCTCACCTATAACGATGTGGCTTCTTGACACCACCAGTGGAAGGGGCACTCTTGCGAGCAGCCTTTGTGGCCAGCTGCTTACGTGGAGCTTTGCCTCCAGTGGACTTTCGGGCAGTCTGCTTGGTACGGGCCATGGCTACTACAGATCACCTGTGAGCGCATAAAGTTTGCTTCAGTAAAGTCTGAGTCCAAAGTTTACTTGTACAGCATGTCTCATATACGTATAAAGGCAATTTTAAATACTTCTCACAATGTATTGAAAACATAAAAAAAGAAGAGTGTAATATCTTGGAAATTAATTGTGGATGGGGATTTCCAACTGTAAGCATGACGATTTCAGACATTACGTCAACATGACAGATAGTTTTGCTCTGAGTGGCCTAGATAAATCATCAGCACGCAAACATTCAAAGCGTATTCAAGGCAGCTTATGCAATAGCTGAAGCAAAAAAAAAAAAAAAAAGGCCAGTTACAGCGTCCAATCATTGTAGACTTCTTTCTTATTTCAACCAATCATATTCCGTATACGAGCGTTTGAGGCGGGATGTTGTGGAGCTTAACGCCAATCACAACAAGATAATCGTTCGACTAGCCCCGCCCCCTGCGCAGCGAACGTGGGTTCGTTCGTTTCTTCGGAGTGGATCTCCCGGACGCTCACGAGCCTTTACTTTTCAATTCAGAATGAGCTATTTTAAAAGTAAACCAACCGACCCCGCCCCTGCAGGCTGACCGGTATCCGCAAAGTAACACACCTAAAGATGATGGCTGGCTGCTGGCTACAAGAATGTAAACGGGAAGGAAAAAATCGCTGTCGCAAACGAAGAGGTTGATGATAAAAACGACCGACTATTATAAAAACTACGGCACGAAAGCGGAATATACTTTTTGAAGACGACAGTAGACATGTCAGGGGATCGTTTGATGAACAATGTTTTGTCAGATGACCCCTCACTTTAGGCGCATTTTCGAGTCAAAATCGAGCAGATCACAAGTGCTTTTTAGGTCCCTGACTCCCCGAGCAGGCAGATAATAGCTCGACTGCTCTGCGTTTTCTTTTTCACCGAAAATAAATTCAAAAACACATTCATCCGAGAAATAACGTATCATCAAACGATAAATTGAAGTTTTATTAAAGTGATGTTACTTACCTTTGAAATTTTACTTAAAGATTGCAGCTTAAAAATAGGAATTTATTCTTGAGTGTCTAAAGCGTTGTTCTCGCAATAAAATGAAGGGAGGAAAAAAAAGGAAAAAGAACATAGGAGAGCGATAGCAGACACGTTTCCCATAATGCATTTGGGACAAACATACTACATACATGCAGCAACATGATAAACAGCTGCCTGACCACACTTATCTGTAATCTCACGCAACAAGTTTTTCTTAATCCTAATTTTGGACAGTTTTTGTAGTTTGTGGTTATTGTTTTTAGTTGTTTATGTGTGTTATTTACAAAAGAAAAGGGCAGGTAAAGAACCCGGCAGTCAAGAGTGGACATAAAATAAGAGTTACACTGAGCTTTCCAGACTTTTAAAATTATAACCACTTTTATTTTTATTTTATTTTTTATTTTTTTTAAAGCTGATGTTAATTTAGCACTTAGTATAATTAGGTTCTCCACTGTCATAATGGTACATATGCAAGTAAATCTTCATATCCCTATTTTGAATAAGAATACCTTAAAAAAGTCTTAAATAAAAAAATACACAGTGATTAATAACAAGTTTAAACTTTTATTTATATATTGACAGCTTTCCAGTGCTTGCATTATCAGTCCTGTAGGTGGCGCCACCCCTCTGACTGAAGCACTTCTTACAGCAGAAGAAGAAACGCGTGTGTTCTTTTCTTTTCCTCCAACATGGCGGCGGCCAGGAGGCTGAAACGCGTGGCGGCTTCGCAACCAGGGTTTTTATCATTAAAGTCCTTGTCAAATCCCGCGGACTTGATAAGTAACCGGAGAAAACGCGTAAACAAGAACAAGAAAAAGAACTGGAACAAACACAGCGACGTAAACGATGTAGAGGAGTTTTTGGAAGACGTCAGACACCAGGAGAGGACCACAGGGTGAGTGAGCCAAACGTGAAGCGACAACAGATGGTGAAATAAAACTTCAACTAAAGATTAGAATGATACAGTTTGAGAATGCATGCCCGTGTCTTTCCCCACCAGTGACAGTGTTTGTGGAAGAGTCCATTTTGCTCCCTTAGTCACGTTTGTTGATGACTGGCCTTCAGTATTTTATGCACGCTTTGAAAATGATTAGCGTTATGTAATTCTGCTATTGTGCTTGTGGTGTTGGATGATAATTTACTGAAATCAGTAAGTGATTGTGGTCACTGACAGACAAACAGCCAATCCTCAAATTTGTGTTTTATGTCACTATACATTTTGGTAGTCTTTAAAGGCAAGCAATTTGAAGATTTCCCACTGGACTCAGAATACAAATCAACACCCTAACTAAGAATTATAATAATTTCCAGTCTGAAAGTTAAAAAAAAAAAAAAAAGTAGAAAAGCAAACATTAAGTCCAAATGTTGCATGATGTGTTTTTGTATTTCAGGGGTCTGCTCTCTGAGAAGACAGACGATAGTTTGTTCTTTTTGGATGTTGGACAACCGAAGAAACCTGAACAGAAAGGTAAATATGTAATTACACCGTGTCAATCAATAAGTAGACATATCCTTTTTTTTTTTTTTTTAAAGGATTTTAAAATTTATTTCAGTGTTATGGACTGATTCACGGTTTCTTTGTCTACATGAACTCGAGACAAAACATGATTCAGAAATGCTTTTCTTTACTAAAACTATACACATCTGTTTGCAAAATTAACAAATAATTAAAAAATTTAAATAATTTACAGCAGGATTAACGTCAATCACAAATAGCAACACTTGAAAGGGTGTCTTCAGAGGAAGTACTAATCTTGATTTAGTGATTTAGGCATTTTCCACAATTTTCTTACAGTCAAAACTTGATTAATTGATTTAATTTAAAACATATTGCCCATCCTCAGGCATTGTTGTGTTTCCTTTTTTCATGTTTGTGCATGAAAAAAGGAAAACATTCCTTTTTTCATGTGCCTATGCATGAAATCTTTTACTACTGAGTATTCTTTGAATCATTTATTCTTTTAATTTGTCATTTTTATTTATTTATTTTTTATTTTGTGGTTTTTGACCTTTTGATCTTTCGTTGTTTTGGTGTTTTGCTTTTGTTCACTGTGTGTGTGAAGCACATTGAGTTGCCTTTGTGTATGAAGTGCGCTATATAAATAAACTTGCCTTGCCTTGCTATGTGTTGAATGAATACTACTTGCTATGTGAAATAAATTGTCTCTTTGTCTCGTGAAGCAACAGAACCAGTCGAGGGGAAGAAGAGGAAAGGGAAATCATCACGTCCTCTGAGGATAGACCTGATACTGCAGCATGACTCCCTTGTCCCACCTCCTAAAGAGTCAGTATTTATATGATCCTATACTCCTCTATAAATACCACTAGATTCATACCTAACATACAGTAGGCAGTTGACGTTAAAATACTGAAACCCTGCACTTTCTTTAATGTTTGAGCATTGTGTCCAGTGATGATCTCATCCTTGCGCTCCCAGTATTTCCTTTATGGGAATGTGAAGACCAATATAGAGGAGCTCAGGGGACTGTTGTGTGAACAGTGTCCTGGGATCTGAGGACATACAAATGACACTTTTCCACTGCTTGGTATTGACTCGACTCGACTCAGCTCGACTTGTCTGTTTCGGTTTTACATCAGGCAAAAGTTGTGAATTGTACCTGGTACTTTTTTTTGGTATCACCTCCATTGAGGTTCCAACTGAGTTGAGATGATACCAAAAGGTGATGTCAAAACACTGCAGACCACAGACAGAACTGAACATTAAATTATATTTATTTACATCATATGTATTGAACTACATGTTCAATTGAACTACATGTTCAATACATATGATGTATTGTAGCACATGTTCTAATGACATTTTGTTTTGATGACATTGTGACAGTTTAATGTGGCATCACTATGACGACCAGCTACTTTGAGTGGATACTTTATCTGCAATGGAAAACCATGTACTTTGTACCAGAAACGAGTGTAGTTGAGTCAATTCAAGCTGGTACCACACAGCGGAAAAGCATCAAAAGAGACACTAGAGCAGAGGTTGGCAAGTAAATCTGGCCTGGGACGATGTTTTATTTTTCTTTTCAAACTAAGCATATTTCGACTATTTGTCGGTTCTAGCAGCAGAATCTCTTTAACTCAGCTCATATTTTTGTGTGAAGATAAGCAAATCATTTAAAAAACATTTTAAAAAATCATATATTTGAAATCATTTGCCAAGCCAGATACTTACTGGCAGGCCAGTTTTGGCCCGCGGGCCGCCAGTTGCCTGCCACTGCAGTGTAAGGCATTTCAAACATCCCTGATGATCCATTGTTCATCTCTTCTGCATTGTATCTTATTGCACCTGTCTACTTTTCCTCCTCCTGCCCCACATAATCCACTGATCATCTCTTTTTACTCCCCAGTGTGCTGGCCTACCAGCAACCAAATGCCAAGAAACTCCGCCGCATTGCCCAGAAGGCTGAGCAGCTGGCAGCCAAAGGCGTGGTGCCACGGAGACAGAGACAGCTGCTGAGCAGACGGCCGGTCGAGAGGACGGCCAAGAAGGCAGTGACAGAGGCCAACAACAACCCAGACAGAGAATACTACGACATATGGGGACAAGAGTGTGAGTGGTGTGTGTGTGTGTGTGTGTCCAGTGAATGCCAAGGTTTGAAGGACAGGCACCGAATTATCCATAATTTAACAAAATTTCAATAAAATAAGTAATGTGCATCTCTGGGTCAGACCAAGATGAATTTCCATTTTATAAAAGGATTAACTCACAGGCATTGAAGATCAGAGATGGCACAGTTTCTTAATGTTTCTTCAGCTGAAGTAACCTCAAAGTTGTCATTCCCTTGAAAGCTGATCATGATCAGAGGAGTCTGAAAGAAGAAGCCTTTTGGGTTTTCTTTTCTTTTCTAAATCAGTAGATACTGACCTATTTAGACCGTTCATTATACAACACACGAACACGGTGTACCAAATGTAGAATGGTCCCTCTCCAACTCTTGGCAGCTGCAGGGACAGCATTTTTCACAAGTTAGGACATCTGAGCAGAGGTTTCAATTGTGTCAAGTATGTACAGTCAACAAATCTATAGATCTTTTTTTCGTTGCCTGTTCAAGATGAGAAAGTAGCGCCTTGAATTGCCTCATCATTCTGTATGAAAGGTACAAAACACAGAAGGGGCGCAGGGGGCATTGTGTTTCACCTTTAAGCCAGAAGTGGAGGTAGTCGTGAATCTGAATCTACAGTTGTGTAAAAGGGAGAGCCAGCATTACGGGAAAGGGGGGTGACACTCGACATGTTAATGCGCACAACCCTCAGCAGTTAGTAGTTACTAGCTAGCTATTGTCAAAATTGTCTGCAAATTGGAAGTAGGTTTAGGTGTGTCGATGATATATTCTCAGAATGGTTAAAAAGAGAGCCCCTTCTCATGAATTGAGAGACATCGAGGTCTGGGAGCCAGATTTGTGTAAAAATGGGGGTTATGTAAGTGCACATTGTTGACTCTTATTTTCCCATTTGTAATACAGCCAAAGATTCAGCAGACCCCTGGTACCTTGAGCAGACTAAAAAGAAGCTTGTTAAGGTGAGGATTTATATTAATGTGTGTGACATTTTAAGGACAGCTTAAAAAGTTAAGTTTACTGCAGTGGACTCATTTTTTTCTGACCTCATGTGGCTGTTTCACTGCTTTGTCAGCGTCCAGAGAAATTGAACAAGAAGCCATCTGTGCTACCCGCCGTGGAGGTGATCGCTCCTGGAGGATCGTACAACCCAGACTTCATCTCCCACCAGGTAATGCGCACCTCTGCATCCTACAGATGTATTGTTGGCCTACTGATTGTAGCTTTCAACAAATTATTATGAACTCTAATGTTGAAGCTTTTACAGCCTGCATACAAGTTCTTTTGGTCGTATTAAATGGCCTTTACTTTGCAACATCTTTAAACCAGCCATTTTGTCTTGTGACACACTGACTGCTAATTTTTCTTTTTTTTTCTCCCTCAATCTGTGATCTCAGGCTTTGCTGCAGGACGCCCATGACGTGGAGGTAAAGAAACAGAAAGAAGAAGAGAAAATAGAGAGACAGCTAGCTGTCAACAAAGAAGACACAGCGACACAGGTACATGATCAGACCTGCTCTACATCTCCTTTTTGGCTAATCCTTAAGCAGGAGAAACCTGGATCTTTGATGATTTTCTGTTTGTTTTCTGCAGGAGACAGTCTTCCAGGAGCAGGTGGAAGGCCTCGTAGAAGAGGAGAATGAAGACGACGAGACGGCTCCTAATGAGGAAGAGGAGGATGTGGCAGTAGGAGCCATCGCAGTGGCAGCGAAGAAGACTGAGAGGCAGAGAAAGCGAGAGAAGGCAGACAAAATCAAGGTGCATTGATGATCAGTAGTTTTTTTTTGTTTTTTTTTTAGTTCAGATGTTTTAACAATAGAAGTACTTATTCACACCATTAGTGGTCTTATTTACACTTAAATCTGAGCAGTAAAGTAAAAAAAAAAAGTAATAGCTACGAGTCCATGTAGTCAGTAATTGTCCATATTTTTCATGCTGTTCATACCTCCCCCAACTTTTTCCTTCCCATCCCAGGAGCAGCAGCGGCTGGCTGGCAGACGACACATGGACCAGCGGCAGCAGCTCTTCCAGCTTCGCTCTATCAAAGCCTCCATCAAACAGCAGCAACAGAAAACTGAGGAGAAACAGACTCAGCGCAAAGCCAAACAGGAGGCCCAGAAGGCACAGCCCAGACGCCTCGGCAGACTCAAGTACATACATATCACTCTCTTCTCAAAAGTGTCCTGCACGGTCTAGTCCAGTCTACCAAGTTTCACACAACCGAAAAAGTGAACATATCACCTCAAATTTGGCATACAAACATTGAACATATTCAAGATGTGAAACCTCTCTAACGTACATGTTTTTAGTCTTAATGCCAGTCAGAGACGGTGTATTGTATTGTGAGTCTTAGCCTGTGCTTGTTTCAGCAGGGGGCAGTATGTGCTTAGATGTGTTCATGTCCTCTTGGTAAACAGTTGTTTTTGTCCCTTTTTGCAGGTTCCAGGCTCAGGACCTGGAGGTTCAGCTGAGTGACGAGCTGGCCGGTTCCCTGCGACAGCTCAAGGTACTTCACAAATTTCTTTTAATGTGTTCTTTCTCAACCACTTTGACCTTTGCCAGTGAGGACACTGTATTTATCTGTAATGACTTTCGGTTCATTTGGTGGCTGTATTATCTTAGGCACTCTGTATTGTCTTATTCTAAGCTTTATCCTACTCTCTAATACTGCAGCGACCCACTTTCCCCAGAGGGATCATTATAATTTCACTTTATCTAATTGCCAGCGGGAAATTCCAAGCGCTTCTCTCTTATCTCCTGCAATTATGTATCTGAATAATACCTAAACCAGCCTTTGTGCTGTGAATAGGATTTTATAATTTGGGTGGGAATTGTGTACAGAATCAGAGCTGAGTGACATCGTCTCACATGGATTTGTCTGGGCTCGTGTCTCTCTCCTTTTCCCCTCATGTAATGTCGTGCCTGTACAGCCAGAGGGCAGCGTCCTCAAGGACCGCTTCAAGAGCCTGCAGAAGAGGAACCTGATTGAACCACGAGAAAGAGCCAAGTAAGGACCTCTGTCACTCTTATGTAACATGTTATCAAGGGTTACAGTGATCTACAGATTCAGAATGTCCATACTGACGATAATTTCAGCCTGTGACTTCCTGCCTGCCTCTTTAACGCTCCTCATCTCCTTGCCTCTTAGGTTCAAGAGGAGACATAAAGTGAAGTATGTGGAGAAGAGGGCTTTTAGAGAGATCACTTAATGCTGCTACAGACCACAGAAGATGGACTACATTGAAACTCAAATGCAACATGGAGCTGTGTATATATGTACTAATGACTGACTGTTTGACCCGTCGAGACCATACCTGGTAATAAATGAATACAGAGATGGTTTATAAGGAGACAGTGCTGAAGAGCAATCTGATGTGTTTCCTGTACATGCCTTTATCATTATAAATATCACTTTTCACATTATTTTCAGATATTGTTGCTTGTGTTACATAATGGCACATTTCAGAAGAAAAGGGTTATATTATAGCGCTGGATCTGCTGAGGTTAAGTGTCAGTGTGTCACTGTCCTGATCACACATGAGCACAGACTTGGAGCTTAGTTTAATGATGGCGCCAGCCATATGAAGTGTGAAAATACACTGCAGGGATATCCGGATTACATCTGTCTGATATTTCCAAAGGTTAATAAAACATGAAGTATCCTCTTAGAGGGTTTCAAACATACCTCAGTTGGTGGGATTTGATAAATATTTAGGTTTCTGAGCTCGTAAATCTTATTTCTATATGCTTATCTGCTTTGAATGCCAAGACCTCCAGATAAAATACTACGCATAGTGATTAAAAAGTTTAACCAAGAGCCTTCTGATGTGAACTATATGCATTTATAAAATCTTCATGATTGGATTATTTAATTAAGTGGAGTAAGAAGTAGATTAATGAATTGTCTTAAAAAAACAGGACAGATGGGCTTGAGGAAGTTGGCATGTGATAATTGATTCCAACCCACTGGCTTAAAACCATAATTGCCTTCAGCGTCCTGGTGTGAACAAGGACACGCGCACACATTTGGTCCCAAGTGTCTGGAGGTACGCCAAAGCTTCTTATCTGTTAATCAGTGTGAAAATGTAAGCTTTCACGTCCACAGGAGCCCCCCACTCAGCTATAGTGTTTAAAAGCATTGTGAGTCTCAGACCACCTCTCGGTTTCATGCCAGCTACCTGCTGACGAATTAACCTTAATAATCATAAATCCAGATTTGAGTCTCCATAGAAACACATCTACTGCTCAGAACTGTGCAAAACGCATCGAGATACATAATTGTACCACTCACTGGACTCGTCCATGGAACGGACCCTACAGTAGATGGGAGCTGGGTGATTTTTGGCGTCCGTGAATGTGTTTTATAATGGTGTTAATCTGGAAAGACCTTAAGGATGTTTTATTCATGCGATTTGTTAACACACTGTGGGGACATCGTAGTACTGTGGTTCTCAGCCTGAGAGCTGCTGAATATCCTTCACATGCAGAATCCATACCCTGCGATACAGCCTCGTGAGTAGACATGACCTAATTACAGGGAGACAAAAGTTTAAAAAATACAGTAAAGGATGAAAAATCTAGACCTTATGTGGAAGCCTTTTTACAATAATACATTTAAAGCTGTAGTATTTGATCATATTTGCATTAGCTAAAATTCCATTATTAGCTTGCAGTGTATTGTAATTTGAGTAGTATGGGAGGACACAAGAATTCTACCCACTTCTGTGGACTGTTTTCAGGTTGTGGAAAATCTACCCTGTGGTGCAGCCTTTGGGGTTCAATACGTGATTAACAGATGCAATTATCGGTCTCTGATCAGATTCAGTCGGTCGTGACTCTGCTGCTCTACTCCAATGGCTCGACCCAAAAGCTTGGAAAAGTGGCGTGAAATGGTGTCAAGTCATCTCTATTTATATTGAGTCTTCTGATTTGGACCGAGAGGAGAGCTGTAGAAGGAAGGTGTGTATTTTCAAATTCTGACTCTTCTTTCAGCATGATTTACCTCCAGGCTGAGTTAGAACCAAAGGGCAAGATCTTTGACTTGAACGTGAAGCTAATGTATTTTTCCCTGACAGACAGCTCAACTGTAGCTGTTGTTAATAAGTTACACTAACAAGACTGTAAAAATGATTTTGTTAAGAAAATGTCTGATGAAGTTTATTGCTTTACAGCGTCAATAAAAAAGCATTTATCATTAGCTCACCCGTAACGAACCCATTGCTCTCCCCCAAGTCCGCCCTTTTGTTCAAATATGGTCACTTCTGGCTCCAAAAAACCAACAGGGTGACAGCTAAAATGCAAACTCTGTGCTCCGCCCTCTTCTTACATACAGTCTCGACTTACAACCAAGATCTTTGTTTCCAAGTGACCACAGTAACAGTTACACTAAACAGTGGCACCAACTGACAGAAAGGAGGAAAACACAGGTCATCCTTGGTGGTTTGTTTAGCAATATTGTAGAACAGGAAGAACATTGGACTAATGGCCTTAGTGGCAGTTTGTGCCTACTCTATACTTCAGTGTTTTGCAGGAACTTGATCTTTATAGCCTAATGACAGAGCTATCAGTAACCCTGCAAAGACTTAGGATGTGGGGAATGTTTTAGTCTCGTGGGCTCTTTCCAGACGGCGGCAGATTGAAGCCTAGTTGTTTGTGTTTTTCTGTTTTTTCTTTTTTTCTCCTTATTTCGCCTTACTCTCTTCACGTGTGAGAAACAGTGCTGCCAGATTGTCTTGGCATGGGTTAGGATGGATTACGTGTCTGTGTGTGCGTGCGTATTTGTGTGTGTGTGTGTGTGTGTGTGTGTGTGTGTGTGTGTGTGCAGTCACTACCACCCTTAGAATAGATTACTACTCCTCCGGTCCGGGGAGCTGGGGAATGACGGAGAAAGCCATTCACCCGCACTGCATGGAGATGCTGCTGTAAATGTGACAGGCATTTTTGCGTGTCAACCCGGTGTCCTCCTGCCTGTCTCACCTCTTCACTGTGCAGATACTGTAGCTGGGCACACATAGTGGCACGTGAGGTACATGTGCTGCAGCCACTTCAGACACACCACGCAATCCAGAATTGTAATATTCATGGCTGGAAATACAGGTGAAATGGCAGACAATTATTTTTAATAACCAAGTACTCACTTGAAAATCATTTGCTTGTTCAAGCTATTGTAAAATAATTACATAAGCACATTAAAGACATCACTTTGGGCTCTATGATGAGCATTTATTATTGTTTTCTGACATTTTATTCAGTCGCAGCCTTCTGTAAACCTTTAAATGTTGCCACCATCGACCAAACACAAATCTGTGTGTGTGTGTGTGTATGTGTGACACAGACAACAGATCCCATCCTCTGAGTAAATTACTCTAAATCTTCATGACTGTCGCTAATTCCATTTCCATCACACACTCATTCCATCACGCTTTCTCTCCGTCACACACTTCCCGTGTGTCTGCTCAGTGTCTTCGCGCAGGGCACTGCCTCTCGTCTGCTGCTCTGAAAGGGTGTGTGTATGTTGTGTGTAAACAGCAAAGACCATCCTTGCCATTTGTGCACATAATGAGAAGAGAAAGTTGACAGAAAAAACGTAGATGGAAGCCAAAAAAAAAAAAAATCACAAGGGGTGTGTGATGACAGTGAGGGAATAGTGGAAAATGGTTTTGTGTGGTGGTGGAGCAGTAAGAGATGAGGAGGAAGAGAGGGAGAGGGGGGGGGGATAAACACAGTGATAGAGAGTGAGTGAGAGGGAGAGAGAAGGGGGAGGAGCAGAGAGATGATTCCCCTCTCTAATCCTCTAGACACACGCTTGGTCTGGCTGCCTACTGGCTCAGAGAGAGAGACGGAGGCAGGTGGAGGGCGCAAACAGAGAGAGAATCCAAGTGGGGAGGAAAAATAACAAGATGAAGGGAGGAGAAGAAAGGAGAGCTGCCTCTCGTAAAACGCACTGAGAGAAGCCGCGACACAGGAGGCAGTGAAGACGAGGAGGACTGGAGGAGCCTGCCACACTCGCAAGGTTTCTAGTGCAGAAAGAAGGAGACGGTGGAGAAGGAGGAGGAGCAGTGTAATGCTTCTGTCCAGTGCTTCCTGAACCAAACCAGGCAGGAGAGAGGGAACGGAGCAACAGAGCAGAAGAGAGGCAGAGGATTTCCTCGAAAAATTGCTGGAAGAGAGGAGAGAGAAAAGGGGAGGCGGAGGAGAGAGGAAGAAATGAAGAAGATGAAAGGACGGAGAATGAGCAGAGACACAGATCCCTGGTTACTCAGGCTCACATGAGTGTATGGACCTGAGCCCGGCCAGAGTACTACAAGATGCTGTCAAAGAGCAAGCGTGTGAGGGCGGAGTGTTAACGTGAGAGTGATGGATGTCTGTTAGCACAAAGAACAGCTGCTTCTTGCAATTGAGTAAAAGGACTGACTGTGTTTCTTGAGAGCAGAACAGCACATTTAGGAGCGAGACGAGCGCTGGGGTGTGTTAGCCCAGGTGTGTGTGAGAGTGTGTGT
Organism: Coranthus polyacanthus; assembly: GCA_037367275.1. NCBI lineage: Eukaryota > Metazoa > Chordata > Actinopteri > Kurtiformes > Apogonidae > Coranthus > Coranthus polyacanthus. Next base: position 7,281,831 of record JAPQRN010000006.1, on the reverse strand, counting down.
GTGAGTGAGAGCATATTTGAAGTACAGACCAGCTGTTCGGGAGGTAAACAGGGTCACGCGCACCTAGAGGAGGGGAACAAGACAAGAAGGAAGAGGTGGGAAAATACACTCACGTGAGCAAGTGCATGGACCAAGAATCACACACAGACATACTAAGACTGGGTGTAGTGGCAGCTGGCACACAGACAAGCGTAAGCGTGAACAACTCAGGTGCTTTCGGGGGTGTGGGTTTTATACGTGTGAGTGTTAAGGGGATGAAGTGAAAGCATTAAGCAGCCATAAAATAGGAAGGAGTAAATCAGTCTGAGCTTTTTCGAGGCATCCAGCTCTTCAACTCCACTTGAAACCAGCTGCTCTCCAGTTTCAGCTTCCCACCTGACGCTGCTCCCTACCTCATTATAACCCAACAAGTGGACTTGGAGAGCCAGAAAAGGGACGTTAACACCAGCACTCGCTGATTAAAAGGTCCTGATTTCCTGCACTTCAGTGGATGCCTCCAACCTCCAACCATGGGAGAATGGACCATCCTAGAGCGCCTCCTGGAGGCTGCCGTGCAGCAGCACTCTACTATGATTGGGAGGTGAGTGTCATGCCGAAAAGTTTGGGATGTCACTGCACATTTGTCTTGTGGATTTGTGTCTGTGTGTTAAAATGTTTCTTCTGTGAGTGCATGTACTGTGTAGTGTTTTTAAAAGACAGCTGTACTGCCTCTAGTCAGTGCTTCCTGGTCCAAAGTGGCTAATGGCAGGGTGAGGGGGGCTTTAGCTTCTTTAATCCCTCAGAGTGACACGATGGGAGGGTTAGGCAACCATGAGTATTTTGGGTACTTTGGGTATCAGAGGATCTAGAGCAGTGTGAGGACATTTAAAGAAGTTAGACACTCATTCAATACCATTGCTCTGCCTCATTAGTTCCCTCTTTTTCCTCTCTTACACACTCTAATGTCAAGTCTACTTCAGAAGCCATCGCACGTGTGGCCACAATCTCTCCCCACTCCTCTCCTTCCCTTTCTCCGACAAGGATGAAGTCATTTGATGAAAAAAAAAAAAAACAACAACCCACTGCCTCTGTCACTAGTGCAAGGTCACGGCACTTATGTTTTATGCATTTTTCTACATGTGGAGATGTCTTGTATTTTACTTTGAATAACTTATTCTTGTAGGCCGCAGAACGGGAAATTATTCATGAGCGTTTTAGCCACAGAGGCACATCATCTGAGCAAACAGTATTAAACATGATTTTACATCTAGTAAAGGACATATTCCGGAGTTTGGGTTTTCTTGGGACGTAAGAAAACCACAGGTTCAGAGTGGGTTCATTAGAGACTGTATGAATTAGTAGTTTAAACCTGAAACCCTGAAGCTACTGACTCACTCTGACTAGTGGTACTCTTGAATTATTGAGTGAATAAATGTCAGCCAGTTTATGAAGTAAATGATGTGCAGAAATATTCTTTTTTTGGCAGTCGTCTTCTGCTGACAAAGCTCTGAGTGGGAATTTTGCGGTGTTGAGTGAAAAAACTGAAGTGATTTTGAGTCTTGTTCTGAGAGCAGTGAGTTGAACAGCCAGTTAGCGCTGTATCCTTTGGTGTTATGATGAATGATTGGTCAGCATTCGCTTCCCCTCATTCATGAGACACTGGAAGCGCAGCGTCGCTAATCAGCAGGACTAGTCATACTGGCTGCAGGGTGTTACAAAGGGCGAGAAAGAAAAGAAAGAGAATAGGAGGTTTGTTGTAAGGAGGAAAAGCCCAGAGGAAAGGACGAGAGACAAACATGAAATCCAGGAAGGCAATCGAGAAAGAGATGAGGGTATTTGTTCACAAAGGAGAGAGGAGCCGAGCAGAATCAACGTTCAGAGTGTAAGATGTGAGAGACAGGCAGCAGATGACGGAAAAAGAGTAAAAAGGCAGAGTGAAGGCAAAGGGGCCGAGAAGCAGTTATTCACAGACAAGCGAGCAGACACATGGCCTCAGTCTGCAGGGCGTTGGTAGGAAGCCAAGAGGACTGTCTCGTCACGAGATGGTGCTGCATGTCATGACCTAAGCAGGGCAACCAGGACACCCGATGGCAAAAAAAAAGCCTCAGATCATCTTCATGCAGATTATACAGTATCTGCTGTCCAGACAGCTGAAATGTTCAGATGACGCGAAGAGTCAGCAGGAAAAACTTTTTTGAAATTTGCAAGAAGGGTTTCTAGTAGGGCTGATGAGAAAAATCATATTGCAATTATTTTCGTATTTCGGCATATTTCGATATTGTGATATGAGTCACATTTATAGTGGGGACATTTTTGCATTTCATTTAATATAAAATGGGGTCTGTACCAAAAAATCAGCAAAAAAAAAAAAAGGGTTCCCTTACATCTAATAATATTTGCAGACCAGGTCTTCTCTGTAGCACCACGATACGTCATTCATAACGGCATGTTGTGACACATTTTACCTTGGCCATATTGCAGTTTCAATTCTGTTTCTTATTATAATACAGCCTTAGTTTCCAGCAGTCCTTTACAGAATACTGTGTGTTTATTGAAAATTTAAAAGGATATTTCAGCTATTATTATTGTTATAGTGTTTATTAATCTCTTTCATTTTGTTAATGGAAAGCTCTTTAAATCAGTAAGTGCTATTACTGTTAATATGAAAAGAACCAACGGGTCATATTAATAGCTGCATTTTTTTTTTTTTTTGTGACAATCTGCACATTCCCATCGTGAAGTGCCATTTCTGCATCTGGCTTTTCAACAGCTCAGAACCGTCTAATCTGGGCCATCACTGCTGACATGAATTTTTATAAACGCACGCTAATGCTCCCTCAATCCTAAAACCTATTGGTCCCACGGTTGCGATTTCACGCATCCCATTGGTTGGTGAAGGTGGCGTCCTGCAGGAGGAAGCGTTGGACAGGTTTTGTTGTGCCCGTCTGTTCCTGAGGGGATGCCAGCGTGTGTTCTCATGAGCCCACCATGACAACAGCCCACAGGCTTGAGTCGATTCATCATACATGAGTCACACACACATTAGCTGGAATATAACACTAGGCGTTTGTGTACGATTACAGCTCTCGAGATTCCCTTCTACCGCCCAGATTGGTGTGTACATGTATGTGCATGAATATTCAGACTGTGAGTAAATCCAAAGCTTCAGTGTGTGCATATCAAATGTACTTTATGGGTTTCTGTCCTATCTGTGAGGATGTGTGTCTCCGTACACTCCCTTGCTACCTGTGAATTATTCCTACCATTAAAGGAAGTTGGCCAGGTGTAAATCGACTTCTCTGGGTCCATCTGATGGACCGTGGGCTGCTGCGCCTGTTGGCATGTCTCTGTGGTCCCACTCCCATAGACTACAGTTCTTACTCTGAGCTGGCATTGGTCAGAATATGTCTACTTCCCATGCAAGTCCAGCCTCCCACCACTCTGATATTGATCTCCAATAATGGAATGGGAAGTAGAGCTTGACAGAAGACAGGGCACTTAATGAAACAGTCTTTAGGCCTGTCCATTTGCAATACAAATGGACATATGGGTTGAAGTGACAGGATTGTTAAGTGAGTCATTAAAGCCGTAAGTAGCACATTGACTTTTTTGGCCATTAAAATAAACCTTGATGATAATTAGGAGAGCAAATATTTGTTCCTGCAATACGTTTCTCAATGAGGGAAGCATTGTTCAACACTTAGAACATGTAACAGAAGTTAAAACAAAAACAGCGATGCCTCTTACAAAGTGAGAATCATGAACTAGCTGAAACGTACTTCTTATAAGGGCTTCAGTCAGCGTTGTGAGATGCATGATAATTATTATTTTTGTCCAGTCATTTGCAAATGGCAAATGCATGATAATTTGAACACCTTGTGACAATCAGGAGAGTAAAGTCTTCTCACGTCACCACCCAATTATTTGCCAATCTTACCAGAAAATCATGCTTGTTGTGATGATGAGTTATTACTTATTTACTTATGAGTAACTGTCATTAGCGTAACAATAAAATCCCCTTTACAAATCCAAACTTTTAGGCATTTCATGTTGAATACAATAATTTACAGGTCAGTATTATAATCACCCTGTGCAAATCTCTTAGTTGCGACTACAATCGTTTTCCTTAAAATCCTATAATTTTAAGTCACTGGTACAATACTGTAACATTTCCCATGTGGCACAACTGGTTTCAGTACTCCTGAAACAAAGCAAGATGCTTGACATCTAATTTGAACACATTTATACCTGGTTTTTCTGTTCTCAGTTGCAACAATATTTGGACGTAGCTGTCCTTTTACTGTCTGGACCAGACAGAACTGTGAACAGTGAGTCCCGTTCCTGTTGGTCCACGTGATTCTTTAATTTAAAATGAATTATATGTGAAATGGAGGCCCTTAGATAATCAAAGTACTTTAGAATAAACACATGAAACACAAAGATAGAAGAGCAATAAATATTAATATATATAATTGTTTATAATAATAATAATAATATATACAGTGTATATATATATTTTTATAAATATTAAAAACACTATTTAAATAAAACACAGAGGATAAAATATCAAAACAATGGGTGAATTAAAATATAAAATAGAGTCACTGAAGCTACCAAGTTGCTATAGATGCATTTGACCATTCAGGCCTTCAGAATATCTAAAAACAGATACGTTAGCATGGGTGCACTTGAAGTGATCATGATCAAGATTGTGTGTGTGTTTGTGTGTGTGTGTGTGTGTGTGTGTGTGTGTGTGTGTGTGTG
>JAPQRN010000006.1:7227455-7243124 GCA_037367275.1 Coranthus polyacanthus | reverse complement strand
CAGAAGATGAGGGTGATGATTAAAAAGGCTGATGGCTGCAATATATGTGTCCTCCAGTCTCCACTCAACTCTGGCTGGCGCTCGCACGACATGAAAATCATTGCTGAGCACGTATTAAGTATGATCCTCGTTAATTAGCTTTCAGCCTCTATGCTTCAACATGATAAAGTACGCTCTGACGGCACGCGGGGATAGAATATAGGAGGGGCGGGAATAAAAGAAAGAGCTATAGAAAGTAAAGGAGAAAGTGCACAATTAAAAACTCCTCAACTTTGCTCAGCGTGAGTTTGTTTTCAGTTCGATCCTTGTATTGCAACTTGACTTGAGTGATGAAAGGCAACAAAAGCGACGAGGGCGACGGGAATGAGTAAGGTTGAGCTGCATGGATGGGTGGGAGCACGGAGGGGTGAAGGGTGTAAGAGGAAATTGAAGAGACATTATGGGTATGTCAGGGGGAATAAATGAGAAAGAGGACGAGGAGGAAAGGGCGATGATTAAACGGCGAAGGAGGCGTTCGAAGGACAGAGAGGCAGCCAGAGAACGATACTGAGTCTGTGCTGTAGATAAGGATTGACTTTGTTTATGCTGTTTGCATAAGACCGATCATATCCTGCAACCATCACTGTGAGTAATGTTGTGATGCAGGGTTGTTTTCTGTCACAAGATATACTGTACAATACGAAAACAACAATTTGATGTATTATGTTTTGTGGAGCTCTCCAAGCAGTCACACAAAATCAGTGAATCATAGATAGATCGTCTTTTATTTGTCTTTACACAAAAGATACAGATAACCATGCCATAATATATAACATTAATCCCCCTATGCCCCAACCCATGTATATAATGTGACATGCAACACTCCTTGTATAAAAATCACACATTGTCTTTGTTACAGTATCACATATTGGCTAATATTTCCTTACTACACACAGATGAATGTAAAACAGGGTTTTTTTTTTAGTTTGATAAAAAAAAAAAAGGCACTTCAGTGAAAATGATCAAACCTTAAGAATAATTACAGTGCTCATTAAAATACAGAACAACTGAATCAACTAAAAGAAAGTGCAGAAGTAAAATGTGATAATTAAAGATTTAAAATGCCCTGAGGATAAAAATAAAAATGAATTTGTCAGCTCTGCTTTAATGAAGATGAGGCCATCACCTCAAAAAAAAAAAAAAAAAAAAAAAAAAAAAAAAAAATATATATATATATATAGAAAAGTTTTTTGGGGGATTGTATTTCATTTCTGATGTTTCTGTGGCTCTTTCACCATGTTGGAGACATTGTCAGCCTCTCAGACTCTGCATGACAAATAGGAGGCTTATGTGAGCAGTTACAGATATGACACAAATATAGCTACACTGAGACATCGATGAGGTACTGGGCCCTGACAGTGACGTCACACAAACAGCTTAACACCCCAGATTTATGGGGCTACAGCGCTGTAAAGATAGCTGCATTCAGTTTCTGAAGAGACGCGTCACAGAGCCATCAGTATGAAAAACACAGCTGCAGCCATTAAACATAATTACTTAAATACTAAATGTATGTATTGAGCGCAAAAACCGTAGAAGTCGGTACGATTTCCAGCACTTGGTGTTTTGTACTTTAAAGTCAGTTTTGCAGATAGTACATGTTATAAGCTGCAGCTGTGTTCACCCTGCTGTGACACTGTGAAAAGGGTCTATTGAAAGTGTGGAGAAGCAGAAGTGAACTGACAAACCACGTCAGTGTTATTTATAAAGCCAAAAATCACATCTGTCTCAAAGGGCTTTTACGGATGCCACTTCCAGTCAGTGAAAATATAGCGAGCAGACATCTCACTGCATTACAGATCACACTGGGAATTTTCGAGGAAGCCGGTGTCACTTTGGTGATTGGGGAACATTTAGTCTCACTCTCATACAGCCATAGCGATCTCCGCGCTTTGTTTCAGCACCGTAGGAAACATTTAGCAAACAAAACAGTCATGGCTCAGGTATTCTCTCCAGATGGTGCCAGTAACTACCAAGCATAACTGAATGAGTAAATAGTCTACCTGCACTGTTTTATAATTCAGTTTAATTCAAATTTATTTACGCAAATCACAAATGTGCTTTAATGTGCTTTACAGTCCGTACAATGTGCAGCGCCCCCTGTCTGTCGACCCTTTAACAATGGATCAAACCTCATGAAGACCCACGAGGAGGGATCCCTGTTCCACGACACGACATGTACAGAAAACTTTATACATCTACAGCCAATGAATACAGGTGGAGTGATGATGAGCGGCATCCAAGGACCGTCAGCGGCAAGTTATTACCGTTTGAGATAATTACTCAAGAAAAGCACTTGCATTTGTTTATTACTTTGAAAGACAAACTTCATGTTTGTCTGTTTTTTACACATAAATGTTATTAATGTGTTCATGCCATTATGTTATTGTGGGTTATAAATGTTCTGGTAAGTAGTCCCGAAGTGTAGCTCCATCAGCCACGTTTTAGTTTGAAAACACACTAATAAAATGTCTTTCATGTCCCAGGCCTTGTGCTCTTTATGAAACCAGACTCCAAATAAACACTTCAAAAGTCTTTTAATGGATATTTTATGTGATAATGTGCAACAAGTGAAAATCACTGCTGAGATTTGTGGTCATAGTCAGTTTAATCTATAAAAGCACACGAGTGCGCTCACTAAAAGAGACCGGCTTTATATCACTCATCTCTAAGAATGAGAATAATAACCTGATTTTTTTTTTTTTTTTTTTTTTTGGGCAACCCTTGGTAATGTGTAATCTTCAATCAGATTCTCAGACACGTGCACAGTAGACAGCAAAACCAATCGGTATTTTAGACAGACGCTGCCTGTCTGTGAGTGACAGCAGGTTTTTGATCTCACTAATCCGATTATCACCTGAGAGAGCAAAAGGTGCAGGAGGGGGAGGACGTAAAGATCAGTCCATTATGTAATCGTTCACAGTCTTCCCATAGCACATCTACTGCAGTGCAATGGGCTAAAAGTAGGTGTTTTAGTGTAAAATAAAATAGCAATAACCACTTTAATCACACTATTTTAGCAGCTAGAGTTTGGTTAAAATTTGTAATCTATGCATGAGACAGAATTTAGCCCTTACTCCTGTGTGCTAAACCCTTGGCATTGTGAATTCTCATGGTATAAACCCTTTTATAGTCTATAGTATTTTTTGACTTGCAGGAGAAACACAGGTAAGTTATAACATACATTACTAGCAGCAATGAAAGACATTTATCAGATAGATTAGATGGAAGCAAACACACTTCTCATAGTGAGTTTGGCTGCTCAGGGAGGTTATTTAATCATAGTTTGAATAGAAGCAGATATGGCCTGGATGACATGCGGCCCAGAGTCCATTATCAGCTTAATGAAGCTATAGCGGAGTAAAAATTCAGGACTGTGATTGATGACGGCAAGAACGAATGTCCAGAATATGAACATGCTATTAGTTATTCATGATTTGCAGCTCCAATCTCGGAGTCATTTAGAATCTTCTGCCTCCTTTTTCTTGTTCTGCTTCTCTTTTCTGACACGCACATGTATTTACCGTGTGTGTGCGCTGGAGCTTTGCGAGTGCTTATTACGCGCCACAGACTCATCTCGCTGTTCTGCTGACAAAGACAGAGAGAGTGAGAGATTAGGGGAGAACGTGAATGGAAATGATAAGGCTTGGGCTGAATTTATACATTAAAATCCCAACTTGCAGAAAGAGGAGGTGGAGGACAGAGAGAGCGAAGAAAAGACACAGGCCAAGAAGGACGTGAAACTGAAAGAAGGGTTGGATGAGAGAGAAAATAAGAGTAAGAAGAGGTGAAATAGAAAATCCTGACAGAATATAAAATGACTGAAATGTATTATACATTAACCCTAATCTAGTTACATCTATTTATAGCCTAAATATAGAAGATGTTCATTCATATCTGACTAAAGATATAATACTCTAAAGCAGAAAATGGTTGGAACTTTTTGAGAAATTATCCTCTAACTAAAGCCTACGGGTTCAGTAATGTCTTATACAAAGTAAAATGATGCATCAGAGCAGGTGAATGCAAAGTGTCTTTGCGGCAGATCCAAGGAATCACACACCAATGTGCTCAGTCAAGCAGAGAATCTGATGTTAGCATCAGTTTACAACTTATGTATCATAGCTCATGTTGCTGCTGTGCAGAAAAAGGCCCTTTATTTCCTTTGCATTATTCATCTGGTGCTATGTAGCTGACACTTTGAAAACTCTCTCTATTCTAATGGGAATGCTCATACAGTATATACAGTCTCTGTCTCACAGAGACATACAAGAGATGAGTCTGAAAGTACCTTTTTTAAAATGGTATCACACTGCAGGTTTTTATATTGTAATCGATTCATATTAAGTGTGTTATTTGCAGCGTGAGCGTGTCTGTGTTTGCACTGGCAGTTCAAAGGATTTGGAGCTGCCAGCAGCAACTTTTATATCTGGTATGAAGTCTCAGAGGACAATACAACTCCATCCTATCTTTGTTTTTTAATGGTGCACATGACACCAAAGCTTCTCAGTCAGTATCAAACACCATGGGGGAGCTCAAAACAGCAGCATTTAATGGCTTTTCCACCGATGTCAATGCCTGCGCGCTGATTTTGTGTCGGTAGACACAATCTGCCCACTGCCAGTGTCGGGGAGTAACAGAATAAGGTACAGCTAACTGTATTTACAGTTACAGTTTAAACAGATGTGCATTTTTACTTGTGATACGATATGATGTTGTACCTTACGGTGCGGTACGATATGATATATGATACGATATGACACATTTTTATTTGGAAATAAATGGAAAAACAAAAAAATCAAAAAATAAGTTAAGAATAACAAAAAAAAAAAAATGAAAATAACAGAAAACCATTACAACAAATAAAATAAAGAAATTCTCAAAAACACTGTTTAGGTGCTCACATAGGAATAGGAAGAAGAAGAAAAATATTTACTTCTCTTTTATCTCATGATCTATACATATATTTAACTAATTAACCATATCTTACATACATATATGAACCTATATCTATAAATTGACCCATTAATTAATCATTTAATGTTTTGTTTAAATATACATTAGTCTAATTCATACTATTATTAACCCTTAATTAGCAAATCTTCATTAACTCATACATATATACGCATATACATATATATTTACAGGTAAACTATGTAACATTTCTTGCTTGTTGTCTGTTCAAATCCCTCCTGCTCAACAAACGAGGGACAAAGAGAGAGAGAGCATCGATGGTCGAGGAACAGACTGAACGGACAGAGCGAGCGGCTTTAAAAAGCTGTGGAAAATAAAACATTATTTTCGGATTGTTTTACAGCGGTTATGTTCTAAAACCCAAATAAACACCCACGCATTCTTAAAATTCTGTGTCTAACTGACAGGTCTATGAGTCTCCTCCGTTCTGCTTGCACATATTGCTGTTAATGACCGGTGGTACAAAGTCACTGCCCAAAAGTTGACACCCAGAAACGTCCCCAACACAGCAAAATAAGAGGAAAACAGAAAATAACGGCAGGCGGTAGGGTCTCTGCAGGTAAATACACCACCACACACTGACAGAGGGTCAGAAATGATGACTGAGAAGGATTGTTATTACATGAGTCTATATGTTGTATTTTATTTTTAGGAAAACGTTACATATTTTGCGTTTAAAGGGATTACTTTTTTAAGTCTGAATTACTCATTCTGAGATTTAAAATACACCAGTAATTTCCCATAAGCCCCTGATTTAAAACAAAATGCAAAACGCTTATCTGCAGCGCAGTAGCCTAAACCACAGAGGATGGACTTAACAAGCAATCAATTCACATTTTCAATTCAACAGTAAATTTACATTACTATAATTTATATCGTTTTCACCCATTTCATGCTGTAAGAAAACAGAGAAGGTACAAACTGCCTTTTCTGGTGCCATTTTTATTTGAGGAGGATTAGTTGGAAGGAAACAAAATGCCACTGTACATCCATTTACATTTTAATTCCATCTTTGTTTTCTGGTTTTCAATCTAACTCTATTGCTGTGGAAAATAAAAGGTCAAGGATAAATCCTCCAAAACATCACCCTGTTTTTTGTGTGTGCATATACTTACAGTTTGCATCTCTACGGCAAGTGTTACATGCAAAAATGATGTAAGACGACGTTAAAGCACTTAAAATAGCATAAAAAATAGTGATCTCACCAAATACAGCGGGTAACAAATGACATTTAAGGGCATGTTGTCTGCGATATGAAGTGAAATACATTTTAAAAATAACCCTCCCAACACTGTGTACCATCATGTGAAGATCTGTGTGTGAATAGCAGTGATTGTAGGTGCATCAGCATTTCCCAGTCAATACTGTTTCTATCCTATGCCATGCTCCACCAGCTTATACTATTTTTAGGCGACATGCTATTCTGGGTGACATCTCCCTACAAGATAATGGTGCTGTATAATTGTGCAGCTTGCATAACGATGGGTTGGGCCGGCGTGCCGTTCATCACCATGGTAATTAATTCTGTCAATGGAAATTAGTACAGATGTGTGGAAAAGAGAGATAATAAGATGATGATGGGCACGCGCACACATACACATTACACAGTATTCAAAGGCGTCTGAACAATGAGTGAATGTACAACAGATAAGAGGACACGTCGGTACTTACACTTAATTAAAGAAGTATGTGTGAGTGTGTGTGTTTACATAAACCATGTAGATATACAGTACATCTTGTCATGATATGTGACTTGTATGTCTGCCGAACTGTGAAGAATTCTTCTTGTTTGTTTTCGTTTGTCCACAACAACAGCGTACGAATCCCATTAAAGGTTCAATATGGAAGATTAACACATGTTTGTGTGTGTGAATGTGAAGTTTTTGTGTTGGAATATGTGTTGTGCTGGGAGCTGGTTGTTTTTTTGACATTAGTTGACTGCATTTCTAAGCTAGTGTTGCACACTGTTGCAGCTGTAGAGGAGCAGGAGAGGGTGGGTAAAGAACTTCTCTATGTGTATTACCTCTGTATAGAAGTCTACATAGAAGTCTTCTAAGTAACATTCAGTGTATTGTGGTTGTTGCCATGGATGTAAGCAACGAAGACCGTCCTTGGCTTAGAAATGGGTTAACAATAATCAATAAATGATCTTCATAGGAGCATGCACAAACGTTCCACATTGAACCTTCAAGTAATACACATTTGATGCCACACTTCTCATTTATTTGTTTCAAGCAAGTCTGCAGAGTGTTTGCACAGTTACAACACTTACAGTATGTCATCTTCATATATCTGAGTCATTTTGATTTGGTCTTCATGCCCTTTCAAGCCCTCCAGTTGCCCTCGCGGTGACTGTTCCTTAATGTGAGCATTAAGCAACTGGCCCAGTACAACAACCCACTAATGGCTTTCCTGCCAAGACTGTAGAGATTTACAGACACCGCTGGCCTTATGGGAGCCGGTCAAAACAAAACAACCCCGACAGCCGCTAACGGTCTGAGAACCCTGCAGCGACTCGTGCATGTGTGTGCGAACTTGAGCGTGTGTGCGCATTTATATCTCTAGAAACAGAAAGAAGAGGTGGGTGCAGAGAGAAAGAATGAGAGAGACAGCCAGTGGCTAATGGCTTTCCCACAGGGCCATCACTTACTGCAACTCCCAGTAAAAGTGGGAAGCCACAGGAGAGCGGCTATTAGGAAACCTCAGTCCGCTAACAAGACTGTGGAGAGGATTCTGAGTTTCCTGCCTAAAAAAAGCAAACTAATATAACGATGAGCATTTGACAAGAGCAACTTAAGTTTTACTGGTCATAATTGTTTCATCCTGCTACTCAGCGTGGCATAAAGCTGCCCGCATAAGCTAATAAAATATTTATGTGCATGGACGTTTATGAGGTGTATTAAAGTCGGGCAGAGTAAAGTAATCAGAAGATGGGCTACCACCTGAAAGGCTTTTGTCCAGACATAACTCGTTACAGCTCCATGCCTGCTCCTGACCGTCGACCTCACTGTAAAAGAAAGGAGGAGGGGGGAAAAAAATCAATGGAGCGCAAAATGTTCAGTCATTTGTGGACTTTTGGTTTGGTTTTGCTGTCTTTGCTGTCTCCTGTTGGCCTCTCCATCTTTTTGGATGGGAGTGTTGGGAGGGTTACTTTAAAATATATTTCACTACAGATTACAAAATACGTACATTTAAATGTAATTTGTAATGCATTCCTTTAGTTTTCTCAAAGTGAGTAATATATTTTAATTTGGATTCATTCAAAAATGTCTAGGTCAAGAATATTTTCAGTCAGGAATGTTTTGGTTGAATGGTCTTCTTTAATATGCCTAATAATCAATGCCTGTTGCTAATACTGCCATCAAAAAACATATCCCTTGATAGATCACTGTCTTTTCACTCAAACGAGCTTCATATAAATTTGTACTTTCTTGGTTTTTCCCACGGCATGAAGTAGGTGAGAAACGTGATCGTACAGTAAATTTACTGTTCAATCAAATGTACAACTCTGTCCTGTCACGTCGTGCGAGGACAGGCAGGCGATGTTCATGGTGAACTGAGGTGCAGGTACAATTTTGTTTAAAATCAGGGGCTTATGAGAAATTAGTGATGCCTTTTACATTTCAGATCAGAGTGATTCATGTAGGTGTTAAAAAAGTAATCCCTCTATTGATTTTAAGAACGGTATTCTGAGGTATTCTGTATTAAATTTGAACTAAAACCAATGTATTTTCAAGCAGTAAATGTTCATGTTCACTTTTAAATCCAACATGGAGAACTATTTAAATTTAAACTGCATGAAAGCTTTAACAAAGCAGGGAATTCAGAGTTTTATTCCATAGGGCAGTCATCTCTGTGTTTGTAGATTAACGTAGACTTCAAGATACTCGTTTTTCACTTTCCAAAGGCACAGACAAACATATGAATCCAGTGCATCCAAACGTGTGCATATGATATGAATGGAAATCGCATCAATAATACAGGAAGGTGCTTTTGATCTGATTACATGAATGTTCTTGGGGGTTCTGACAAAGATCGATTGGTTTAGAGGCATTTTTTGCGCAGAGCTGCATGCATTGATACTTAACTAATAAAAGCATTTTCTAAACATGAACACCAACATCTGCACACATAACGCGCAGTGCAAATGTTTTGCAGTCGCACCACCGGGACAATACGAGTACTGTGTTTGTTTCAGATCATTGAGATTCTGCTCCAGTAAGCTGTTCCTCTACAGTATTTCACCATCCATTCCCTAATCAATCCATTCATTCGCTCTGCCAGTCACTGGTCCATATGTTCATTCAGCCAACCCTACAGTAATGTGATTTGCTCCACACAGGCCACACGGCTCTTGGCTCTTTCGCTGCCTGTCACTCAATCCTTCCTATCAATCTCTCCAGCTAATACCAGGGTTGTAAGTGAAGGATGAAAGTGCGTCAGCTGGTTTCTTGTCTGCAAATACAATACTAATCTTGTAGGTATTTACAATTAAATTTGATTTCATTAGCATGAATATGGACAGCCACTTCTAATGGAAACATGGATGCTCTTTGTCATCCTTCGTTTCTCTGCCACTCATCCGTGAAATGCACTGTAGAAGTGGAAGCTATATGGTCTCATTTGCTAATTGTGAATACCAGCAGGTGTGAGCCGTCTGTCGCTATCGCACTGCAGCTCGGGGAGGTCTATGGATGCATGTTTGCGTGTTTTTATGTGTGGGTGTAATTATGAGATTTTTTTTACAGGTGTGGTATCGGCGGGCACGTCCTTTTGCGTACTCATCTGACAGATGTGTACGTTTTCGAGCTGCTTCCCCTACACTTTGTGTATTCTTGAGAAAAACTGAACAAATAAACAATATAGGCCTGCATTTCCTGTTTCGTGGTCATCATATTAATTCAACTTGCGACATTAACTCATGTCGGTTCATCCATCTTGCAGAGGTAAGAAGTAATGCACAGAGCCTTCACTGAAGTCAAACCGCTCATCGGTACTTTTTATACCACTGTGCTTTTAGGTACACCAGATCGACCCTCGGAGGGAGCGAGTCGACATTGATGGTCTCTTCGGGGTTGTCCATCACCCACAGTGCATTTGTTGCAAGAAAATACACCCATGGTTGTACGTGGCAGTGAAGCTCCGGTTGCCAGAGTTACCACCAAAGAAAGGAGAAGACGAATAAACTGAGCAAGGTAGTTCTTCAGTTAACATGACATGTCAACACAGCAGAACAAACAATACACAAGTGCAAGTAGCAGAGAGGAACACACTTCCATATATTCAGTTCATTTGTCATAAAGTCATATTATAATTCTAGTGTTTTTTTCATCTTAAGTTACAACATTTTCATCTACTCATTTGCTGCCTGTGTTCCTGTTGTTTGGCCTGAGGAAACATTTTAATTGTTATGATGAGGTCTTTTATATTTTCATATGGTTATAGGGCTCCTGTTTGTGATCATCTGTAGACAGCAATGCAGCTAAACCCACACCTTGTGGTCGGTCCGTGAGTGAACAAGGGCCACTTATTCTGCCCCGCCCACCTTCCTTTTTTCCCCTCTTCCTTTATTGCATCAGTAACCTCAAATAAGGCACACATATACAATTTGAACAAACCATATTTGCACAATTAATTTTGAGATAAAACAAAATGAAAATTTCTTACGTTTTCACTACTTTACTTTTTTTTTTTTTAGTACTGTTTCAACATAATCCACAATTTCTGTTTTAAATTGTTGCATGTGTGTGCTTTTTAAAATCCATTTACATTTGTCGTAAAAACTAAATAATAATAGAACGTCTCCTTTTTCTAACCAGTTAACATCTTGTGTTTTTGCCGCTCACCTTCTCCTCAGCTCTCCAAGTGGAAGTCAACGAGGGGGAACTGAAACAACCCCAACGCGCCTCTTGTTTGAACCTCTGAGACGTGCGTGGAGTGCCCCCTTGCGGTGGACACGATGAATGACAACCGATGGCAAAATGCGCGGGCGTAAACTTTTGTCCCTTACGACTTTCGGTTGTGCAGTGCTGTCATCATGGCGGCCACCGTGTTGGTAAGTTACCCTTAAAATTTCGACCCATAACATCGTCTACTGCACCCGTTATTAACAGTTTAACCACTGGTGTAGCATTTACTCGCTGAAGTGGCTTCATTGGTGCAAATAATGACACTCATCTGTTCTATTTATCCATTTTAATCGCATGTTTTAGTGCGATCAGTGCAAATGTAAAGCCAGTGTTAAACTGCCCCTTCAGCTCTTACTGCCCGGCATTCAAAACCTTACTTAAATAAAAGTATTACAGTGAAAATATACTTACGGTACAAACAGTAAGTAAGTCCAGAACGGACAGTTTCAAAATAATCTATATTAGTGGATGGTAACTATCGATGTATTAATATGTTCATCTCCATCTTTAATAATACGTCATTTTTTGGTTGATTTATTTTTTTTCATTTTATATTAATAATATGAATCTGCAAAGTAACTAGAAACTAAACTAACGTTCTGTATTTTCTGCATATTTCTCCAAAATAAGTATAAAGTAGCTAGGTCTGTAATACACTTTATCTGTATTGATACACACACACACATATATATATATATATAAGGTAAATTTTGCCACTTTTTAAAAATATTTGCAAAAGTCAAGGCCACCATGAGGTTTGTTGTTTCAAGCAGGTTATAATGACCGTACATATGCATTTCTCAGTCTCTGTATCAAGATCCAACCAGAATATACAGGAAATATATAAACAGCGTTAAAAACAAACATTTCTGCAGACAAGACTTTTGCAAAGTGCTGCGCATGCATAGATTTTGGCATTAGATAGCAGTGTTGTAATCTGTTTTAAGCCGTGTGACTTTTCCATTCCAAAACAACAGCGTAAACTGAGACAGCCTAGTTTTCCTAAAATTAGTTTACAGAATTGCAATGCATTGCACTGACACTGCACAGTATACAGCCCTAAAAGTAGCAGAAAATGGAAATAGTCAAGTAAAGTACAAGCACCTCGAGACTATTTAAGTACAGTACTTGAGTAAATAGAACTGGCTATATTCCACCTCTGGATTAAAGCTAAATGTTTGTCCTTACTTGAGTTCAGACACAACTGCAAACAGCTATAAATGTTCTAAAAATAGCCCAGTGTGCTCTCTTTTCTATATTTCTGTCCAAACTCTCCACCTCCATCTCCTCTGTCTGCGTCCAGTCGTTACACAGATGCTTCCAGCGGCCAGCTCTCCTCCTCGTTGCTAGGCGACTGTGGAGCTCCAGCGTGGTGACCCGACCTCCGCTGCACACGAGGCTCCTCCTTTACCTCACCCAGCGTTTCTATGATGTAGAAATGCTCCTGAGCTGGAAGTCTAAAATGAGGAGGAGGGGAATTCAAAAAAAGAACGCGTAAGAAACATTTTGTCTGCCGTTAACCCGGAGGTTAAGGTGCTGCTGTTGGTATTTGCTATTTTAAGCCACTGGTGACACTCACTGACATTTTCTTCCTGGCTTTTGCAGTTACTATGGCTACACTAAGAGGTTTTATGGTCCAGAAGTAGCAGCAGCATATTTCATCTTGAGTCTAAAAGGAGGATTCAGGTAACTACCACCTTGCTTTGTAGAGTAGAGAGGTTCTGCTTCTGTGCTGAAGTTTAGACGTACGATAGAGTTTTTGAATGACCAATTATGTCAGGAAATGCTTGTCTAGTTCAGATAATATCGCTATGTACTTTTTAAATGTAGTTATTGTATAATATGTGACTGCTTTGCCATCTTTTATTTGTTCTTGTTTGTGAAGTCGTTTTGAAAGGTGCCAAACGAAGAAACCTATTCAAGTTAAAACAGGAACATGGAAGATTTGCATCCTCAAAATGAATTTATCAAAAAATGTTCTTCAATTTCATGAAAACATGTGTCTGCTGCTCTCTAAAACTGTTACGGGATACAGACTAAGCTGTTTTAATTGATGTGACAGGGGATGTCATTTATGATGCATTGAAATCAGAGTCATGTTGTTTATAAACTCACACAGGACATTTTGTTTCATTTAATATTTAAACTTCCTAATTTTCTGTATGTATCTTTTCTGACTCCAGTATGAAAGTCATCGTATGTGTTGTGTCCTCAGGTATGGAAACCATTCAGGCTGGTTCTGCGCAGACAAAAAGGGCGAGTTCAGCTGGGACTTCTTGAATTACAAAGATGTCCCAATAGAGGAAGTAGACCTGAGCCACACAGTAATCAACTACAATGGACTGGGAAACCTGGGTACACAGCTTCTCTCTGTCTCTGTCTCTGTGTGGCACAAAAAAAACTAATAATGTATATAATAAAAATATACATACATGTACATCTGTTTTGATGATAAAAATCTTTTAAAGGCTTTTCCTTTTTCCTTTCTCAGAGGGACAGCGATCTTTGCGGACTCTGTCATTAAGAGGGTGTCCTGAAGTGGACGACTGGTTTCTGGCCAGGCTCCACATGTTCCAGGACTCTCTGGAGGAACTGGACATCTCTCACTGTCCATGCATCACCACAGGAGGCCTGGCTGCACTCAGGAATCTCAAGTATTGAAACTGTTTGCTCATGACACACAGCTTAACTATTATTACCACACACTGCATGTTGCATTAATCTCTTACACTTATGCCTGTGTTGTGCAGGGGACTGCGGCGTCTGGATGTGTCGTCCCTCCCTGGGATTTCATGTCCTGGTTTGGTCGTCATCCTGTTGGAGGAGATGTTACCAAAGTGCAGCGTAATAGCTACTGGATATGACTACAGCCTCATACAGGAGGCTGAAGAAGGAAAGGAGGAGCATATGCAGGGGCAGAGGTAGGGCATGGAGAGTCCAAAAAATCCAAAATTAAAAGGATGTAGAGAAAGAGAGAGTCCTTTGGGAAAGCACTCCTGTCAGACCTGATGAATCGAACTCTCATTGTTTTTGCTATATGAACATGTGCGATAAACACATCACAAAAGACTGCCTGAAATGCAATCAATGGGGAGAATTAATTTATTCACACGCACCACGCATCACATGAAGCCCTGGATGTATGACCCAAAACTTCACACCTTTTGGCCAGTAAGATGAGGTCCTGCTAGCACATTGCAGATGTCCCTCATATTGCACAGGCTAATCATGATGAAGAACTCAGTTGTTTTAGCGCTTCATGACATGCGGCTGCGGGGGCGTGGCTCTGCTGCTGACCCTGTGTCTCACCGCTCTCCTACGATCTACTGGTGAGACCAAAGACCAAAGTCTCCTGGACAATAAAACTTACAACCAACTGAATACCCTGCTCATCCTCCTCTATGGTGGCCGCAAAAAACACAAAGGACCCTTGTTGGACTTTTTGGTTAAGGGGATATTTACATCTACACTCAAACATAGTAGGTGACAGTAATGCTTCTCATCGCTGGATGTCACCTGCTATAAAAAAACAAACAAAACGTCCACCACAAACATGGTGACACATCACGGTGAACGTGGAGGCGACCCACTCCCTCTGTAGACAGAAATGACTCATTGTAAGGTAATAAAAACAATGGGATTCTGTTTTCACGTGATTATATACTAATGAAAGCATAATTCTAAACAATATGCTTATATATAAATCCCCATAAGTCTTACATGCTGGACTTTTGACAGATTTAAATTGAATCTAAGTACATGAAAAGGAAAAAGCAGAAAATGTGGAACAAAAATGCGCTACCTCAAATTTGTTAGATTATTTGGTATTTCAATGTAGTTTTCTTCCAGAATAAAGTTATTCATTTTCATATTGGTTGTATATTCTCAGGTACTTACAGTACAATATCATGTCTCTGTTTCAAACATTTTTCTGCATATGGAGCAATTATTAGGACCCGAGCACCGCTGGTGCGAAGGCTATTGCTTTTGCTTTCATACATGAAACTGAAAAAATTACTCGGTAGCCCCCCCAAAGACCACTGCTCCGGGCTACTTTCACCAATCAGTAGGAAATTGAGTACACGTGTATCTCACCAAGACCTACATAAATGGTTGGGGGTCCGAAACACCAGAGCAACAGGAAGTCGGCCATTTTGCATTTTATGGCCGTTTTTGCAGATTTAGACACATTGTATTTTAACGAACTCCTCCTAGAGGTTTAATTCAATCAACTTCAAATTTTAGTCAGTCCCGTCTTAACAAGTTGAAGATGAAAAGTTTTCAAAACAGTGAGTTTTCGTGACACTATATATGTTCAGGGCAGGGTGGTGAGTGTGACAATGTGACAATACTGAGTCTGACTCATAGCACCACCTACAGGAAAGGACATGTTTTAACTTTTGATGTACTGCCTAGCAGGTTGAATATATCCAACTCATATTTGGTCAGAAAAGCCTTAACAAGTTGAGGATACAACGTTTAGGAGTTGGTGAGTTTTTGTGACACTATTTGTTCATGGCGGGTTTTGATGTTTTGCCATGAAACTGTCATAACTCAACTGTACATAGTCCAATCTGCACCAAACTTCACATGTATGATGATGATGTAGTTCAACCGCATTCACCTGAAATTTCGTCAGCAGAGTTGTAAGACTTTGATTAGGCTACATAGTGAAGCATTCGACCTTTTGTCAGACACTCTTGCCATGGAGATATATTACTCGGCGTGAAAGACAATGCTGTTTTTG
>JAPQRN010000006.1:7207833-7227355 GCA_037367275.1 Coranthus polyacanthus | reverse complement strand
GTGAAGCATTCGACCTTTTGTCAGACACTCTTGCCATGGAGATATATTACTCGGCGTGAAAGACAATGCTGTTTTTGGTTCTTGGGTTGAGATGTGGCAAAATAGCTCCATAGTGCCCCCTACAAAATTTAAAATCACATCACATCATCAGATCTGTCTCATATTTCACACATTTGATAAGAGTTTGGTTCTGAAGACATGTGCACAATGATATTTAGTTTAGTTTTATTTGATGTTGCAATGTAAATAAGATGTCTGTGAATGTACTAAATAAAGTGTTATATAATGATTATTGTATAGCATTTTGTTTCATCTGTGAAACCACGTTATGTTTTACACACAATGAAAACCATATGGCCACACATAGTATTAGTACAGTCTATTCTGTGACAACTAAAGCCCATAATCCACTGTGAGCCATGCACTGTAGCAGTGTCATACCCCACAGTGGGAGAAGACATTAGAAGATCGTGAGTGGGGATGAAGAAGGTATTATCGCTTCCGTATGTAAAGATACATTCATTTGAAAGCAAGTTTTGACTTACAAGCGTGTTTTCAGTAGAGTAGTAAGAGCTATGCTAGTCCACAACACACGAGCAACGCGTTGCCTGCTGTGCATCTAAACGAATGTCACCAATTCCGTTTCATGTTAAAAAAAGAACGTTACCTCAGCAATACACGCTCATATATGTCCTCTGTGGTTGTTAAAAATGAAAAACCTGGCGTCATATTTAATAAAACACTAAAGTAGGAACTAATGCTGCAATGGGAACTGGGTCACAACAAGCCCGGACCGTGTTTCTGACGGACAACAACACGGACCAACTGATTGCCAGTTGTATAGCGGATATCTGTTGTAAACTGGTAAACCATAGCGATTAAATTGATTGTCATTCCGATCCTTGTAGTGAAAGGGTCTCAGTAGACGGATAGATGTCTGATGCACCAGGTAGGACGGCTGTCCGAATTTTTAAAAGCTTAAATGTCAGACGGTGCTCCGCCACATTAACGCTAGTCCAGCTAGCTTTGTAGCTAACTCGACCATCTCCCGGAATTAACGTGTACGAATTTGACATTATTTTTCATTTTGCAGAACTTCCTAAAAGTGAAGAAGAGGAGGAGGTCACGCCTGAACCAGAGGTTAGAAAACTATCTGTATTAACGCTAGTGAAGCTAGCTGTGTTTCTGTGAATATTAGCAAGTGGGTGGGGTTTATGTCACTTAGATTTGTAAGGTACAAGCAGTGGTTGAAGAAGTGTTCAGATCCTATTCTCGCATAGCCAGACCTATCTCCACACTTCTTTAGCTAGATGTTTTATTTAAAACACTAATACTCCACTAACTGCGTTAATGTACTCGGTTACATTCCACCACTGAGCAAAATAAAAACAAAGTCTTGATGAACTGACTGTGGATAAAGAAACAAGCTAGTATTATTATCCAGTGCTGTTTTTGTCTTTATTTAGGAGCAATCTGACGACAGCAGCGAGGAAGAGGCTGGTGGAGACACAGACAGTATGTGAAAACAGCCATTGCATGAAATGATCATGTGGTATTCACTTTCTACCACACTGTGGCCTAATCCGGTCTTCTGTGTCCCTTTCAGTGGATTTCCTGCGTACCCTCTTCTCCAGGACGCTGGGCCTCGATTCAGCAGACAAAGTTCTGGATGAGCTGACTTTAGATGGAGTGGCGCGATACATACTCAGTGGGAAATGTGAGTGTCTTTCTGCTTCCAGTATGCTGCTCTCAACCATTATGGCTGAGTCTAGTGCTTTGATTTAATGTGTACAAGATGTCTGGCATAATGCAGGTATTATTGACTGAGTGAAACACTGTTCTGCATCCTTACAGGTAAAAACATTATCTGCATGGTTGGAGCGGGAATATCCACATGTGAGTATATCAGCATTATTGTTATAGATTATTTTCAGCTCTAGAAAAAATTAAGCCACTCCAAATTTCCAGACCTGAACCTCACTGAAAACCCCTGGAATGTGACCAAGAGGAAGAAGGATGGTCTCAAGCATTTTTGCACCAGGAGTGGCATAAAGTACCCAACAGCAACGTGAAAGACTGAGCAACTGGTGAAGAACATGCAAAAATGCATGAAAATTGTGATTAAAAATCAGGGTTATTCCACCCATTACTGATCTGTGAAATCTTCCTATGGTTAAACATATATACTGTGTTGTTTACGAATGAAAATTATCTTGTTTTCTTTGCATTATTCAAGATCTGAAAACATTGCTTTTTTTGGTGTTGTCATTTTCTGCAAATGTATTTGAATTTAGGAAATAGTTGTCAGTATGTTCCTATAAACAGTAAAGTGAGTGGTCCAGAGCTGTATTTGAAACCAACCACTTCTTGTATTCATTGTTCTTATGTAAGTAACTCTATCTCTGTCCACAGCGGCTGGGATTCCTGATTTCCGCTCCCCGGGAACTGGCCTGTATGCAAACCTGCAGAAGTACAACCTGCCCTACCCAGAGGCCATATTCCAGATAGATTACTTTAAGGTGTGTTTAACTTTGCTTTGAACAGCTTTGAAGCTTGACACAGTATGTAACAGATTTCTCACTGGCTTTAAAACACTTGTAGTTTGATGCTGTTTTATCAATTTTAGGGCGCTACACTAAACCAGACAACAACTATGCATCTTTCTTTTTTCCCCACTATGTCTGCTTTCTCATTATCCTCTTACTCTAATCTGAATATCTCCTATTTTTTACAACATTTTACATTCACTTTCCAGTCTTTTTCACTGTCTTTGCAATATATTTAACATTCTTCTCTATCTTTTATCTCAGAAACACCCAGAACCTTTTTTCGCCTTGGCAAAGGAGCTTTACCCAGGACAGTTTAAGGTACTACATACTTTTTAATACCTTTCAGATCACCTATTAAATGTAACTTCATGAAGCAGTTCACATGCTTTGTCCTCATGTTTGACTTGTCTTTTTGTTTAGCCGACCATCTGTCACTACTTCATAAAGCTCCTGAAGGACAAAGGGCTTCTAAGACGCTGCTACTCACAAGTAGGAGAAAACCGTTGCCCACTTCACACCAATAAAGTCACTGTATAGTTTTTCTTCCTTTTTGTTTTTTTTTTTGAATGAACATATGTGCGTTTTCATTCAGAACATTGACACACTGGAGCGTGTGGCCGGACTCGAGGGAGATGACCTGATTGAAGCTCATGGGACTTTCTACACTTCTCACTGTGTGAGCTTCTGCTGCCGTAAGGAGTACAACCTGGACTGGATGAAAGGTGTTTTTTTTGTTTTTTTTTGCTTATGTTAGACTGTAGTGAAAATTTAAGAAGAATGGATGAGTTTTTAAGCCACTTGGGACTTAAACCTTCTCCTCTCTCTTTTGTAGAAAAAATCTTCTCCGATGACATTCCCCGATGTGACAAGTGCAGCAGTCTGGTCAAGCCAGGTCAGTTAAATCCAGTCCTTTTTTTATTTTACTTTTTTTAAGTGCTTTTCTTAATAATTCCACTTCCTAAATTATTATTTTTGTACATCTTCTCACCCATATCTTCTTGTAAAAAACATAATTGCTAGACCAGTATGTTAGTTATCATGTATCTTACTAACATTATAATCATATCGTTGTTTTCTCTTCATTAAAGATATTGTCTTCTTTGGAGAGAATCTGCCTGTCCGATTCTTCACTTCAATGAAGATGGTGAGCATTTGGTCGTACTTAAGTGCATGTTTGTAAAGTTAATGTGAGATCTCACCTCTGCAGAAGTAACACTTTTCACCATTTTGTTTTCCCCACTGTCAGGACTTTCCTCGCTGCGATCTTCTAATCGTCATGGGGACGTCTCTGCAGGTGCAACCATTTGCAAGTCTCGTCAGCAGGTACTGAGATCAAATTTCTGCAGTTCATATGTCTCGTATCCTAATCTTTACAAGTTAACTGCATGCATAGATTTGTAATTGCATAGTTTAATCACATAGTGTTTCTGTTTCCTTCCACTCAGGGTTTCAAAAAGCTGCCCCAGGCTGCTCATCAACATGGAGAAAGCAGGGCAGGTTAGCCCCGCACTGCCATCAACTCTTTTTTCCCCTGTTATGTTCATTTATTTTGTGTGTTAGATGTTTTTCTTGGATGCTTTGCATCATCAGCGTTGTTTGTGTTTCTGTGTGCAGGCTGACCCTCTGTTTGGGTTGCTTGGTTTTGGAGGAGGGATGGACTTTGACTCAGAAAAGGCTTACAGGTGATACACAGATGTATTTATCTGTATGTTTTATGTTAATGAGTTACCTTTATTTACCAGTTACATACAGTATACAGTATAAACTATATAAATGCGTTGCCACCTTCTGTTGCACCACCAGAGGGTAGCAATGTATTTACCTAAAGAGTATACCTCAGTTTATTTAGTGGCGTTTTGTGGTGTTTGTCTACTGCTGTTTGTAGTTTCCTTAGCTTATAGGCATCTTGACATTCAAAATGTTTACTCACTAATAATCCTAATGACAGATTCCTTGTAGCTAAGTCATATGCACTCAACAGCAATAACAGGTTAAACAAATATTGGTTCACACTGTGGCTGTAGTGTTTCAGACAGTTATTGTTCTAATCGTTCTAAGCTGTAAAACTAAATATAGGAAGTACTGTTATCAAAATATTGTTGTTTTATTGGAAAAGAAGAAGTGGCCTAACAGATTGGGGTGTTTTTTTTGTTTGATTTTTCTCTCCAGAGACGTTGCTCATATCAGTACATGTGACGATGGCTGTTTGGCTCTAGCTGAACTGCTGGGATGGAAGGTGAGTAAAAGAGTTCTCCTCCATCAGTACCTTTCACTTCAGGTCCCACTTCTCACACAGTTGTTTGAACTGTTGCATGTGATGCCATAGAGTGGTTAATAACATAACTACAGCAGTCAGGAGGTAATGAGGTCAAGGCAGTTCAGTCACTAAATAATAGTTTCAATAACGATACAAGTTTTATATAAGGTTGTTATTGTAGCTTCTCTTCTTTGAATATTATTAGTGTTTACTCTATGGTCTCCCTGCGTCCGATGGCACAGACTGAATAGATTCTGCGTTGTTTAATTATTCATGTGATGTGCCTACAGAGTAAACACTTTTGTACAAGGTTTACTTTCTTGTATTCAGAAAGTCTCACGTCTATAGCTGCAGCAAAAGCTGTAAGAAGTGTAGGCTTTTGAAATGTTAGGTAGTCTATTTCTGATTTTCCTGTGTGATACTGTGGTCGCAAGTCGCCACTGTGAAAGAACATCTCAATAAACGCAAAGCGTGAGCTCTGTTACTTAAATGGTCGTTCCCGTTCTTCTTTCAAAATGCCCCGTTCCCGTGTCCCTTTCTGACCTCTCTGTTTGTGTCGTCTCTCTCCAGGCGGAGCTGGAAGAAATGGTGAAAAGTGAGCACGCCCGGATCGACAGTAAGGACAAGAAAGAAAAGGCAGACGAGAGCAAAGGAGCCACAGCCAAGGCGGGCTCTGCATCAGTGGCACCAGAACCTAAAAAGGAAGAGTAACCTCACTGGCTTTGCTTTAAATAATAAAAGCTACTATAGTGATGCCACAGTTTGGGGTCAGCCCTTTAAGAGAGAGTTTTTGTGTGGAAGTCAGGCTTCGTCGGGTGTCGGTTGTAGATGAAAGATGCTCCTGTTTTCATCTTTGGACAGTTCCTCTGAACAGCCTCAGTGGACATGAGACATCCCAGTTTTACACTTCTGTTTCTATCAGTTATTTGCACTTTACTGACTTAATTGTATATATATTTTAACTCCAAGCATGAGCAGCAGATGTGGTGCTGTTCATGTATATTTACATCGCAGCAACATGTGTTGGCAGGTCTTGCAAAGTGGGGTTAATATCTCCAAAATGAAGGCAGTCTAATATGAATCTGTTGCTTTATGCTCTATCTAAACTTAATTATTTCTCCAAATCCAGTGGATACAGATGGAGTAGTTTTTCTTCAAATGATAACCAGGCTGATATCATATTCTGATATGTTTTATCTGCCATCTTTTTCCCCCTAATATGCTGGCCTGATTTGCCACTGACCTCATCAAACAATCATATGCATTCACAAAACACTTCCCATAGGTGAACTGAGGTAGTTGTAAATTGGATATGTGGAACTTTTAAAATGTCTTCATTTTTAATTTACATTGGTTTTCATGTCTACCTTTGGTTCTTATAGATTTGACTTCTGTAATTTCTTTTAACAGCGTGTTCTCAAATGTTTTCTTATGGAGCTGTTCAAGGGGAACAGATATGGACTGCTAAAAATAATGTGCAATTCAGT
Source organism: Coranthus polyacanthus (assembly GCA_037367275.1). Lineage (NCBI taxonomy): Eukaryota > Metazoa > Chordata > Actinopteri > Kurtiformes > Apogonidae > Coranthus > Coranthus polyacanthus. The sequence goes on along the minus strand of JAPQRN010000006.1, from coordinate 7,221,062 downwards.
ACAAGAGGCTAACATTTCATCGCTACCTGAAAGAAAATTATTGGCATGTGGAAAAAAAGGACAGTAGTTGGATACAATAACATTAATACTTAATCTGTACAATGTTACAGAAACCAATACTAAAATCCTGCAATAAATGTACCTTTTTAAAGCCTATAATGTTTGTGTCGAGACTACTTTCACAGAGGAGGTCTTTTAACTGTGTGGTCGTCTTTTAAAGTTGTAGTTGTAGGTAAAAGTCAATGTTCATGTGATCTAAAAACCCATCTGATCCTGGATTACGATCAGTCACATACGGTCAGTTGCAGATTACAAGACTGGACTTTTATTAGATTATTATTAGTTATAATCCACAAAAGATCCGGTGGTAGGTTTTGAGATCTGGCTCTGCATCATTGCTACATTGGTCGGTTCCATGGCATCAAGATGCTGGCAGGAAATGGTTTGAACTGAAAGTCTGACATTATTGCATGTAAAGGAAGACCATGACTCTTCACGCCACAGAAATGTTGACCAATAAGAAACACCTCTTGCTGTGGTTTCCGTGAAAGCCAGGACTTTTTGACAGAAAGCAAACCAGCCTGCAACTTCATGAGACAAAAAAAAGAAATGAAAAACTACAGCGTAGACAACAAATCCAGCTTTTGTTCTGTCTCTTGACTTGTTTTTTTGATTCTTGATTTTTTTTTCTGTTTGTACACAACAACTCCAAATAAAAGGAATGAGTGCAAGCTGCAAGATATGTCTATGACACAAAGGTAATCTCAGAGATGGGTGAAAAGATTACTGTCTGATTTCACCTTTAAACTCTAAACCGTTCATCATTTCTTAGTACAGTAGAGGGGAAAAAAAGGGTGCATGTTGTTCTTTTGAGAACACGCAGGAAAAAAAAGTTTGTTGCTGTCAGTGCACAGAGCTGGGTTAACCACAGGCAGAAAAAGGAGCACTAGTGAAAGATCAGCTGAAGGGTCTCGCATGAAAACCGAAAGTTCATTAAATGGCAGCATGTGCAGGAGACAGACGAAGGCGAATGTGAGGAGTCTGAATCAGTTACCTTATTTCTAAAATGCAGAATATTCTTCACGTTATGCCAGGAAACATGCTGAGAATGTATTTCTGAGGCGCATGTGAGCTTCCTTTTTTTTTTTAGACCTGGGAGTATTTTACCCTCTTAGGCAACATTTTGTGTTGTGCAGCAAGGACAAGTTTAAGGCAGAGAAGATTGCAACATATGGAGAAGACTGAAGAGAGACTTACGTGAACTAACTAAACCTGCACAACATATGTAAGTAACACCATTTTCATCATCGTTTTGTGCCGGACAGAAGCCAAATCTTACATTAAATTCCAATAATTGTCTTAAAATGACTGTTGGTGCTGTTGATGTACACGAGCGTGCGTCTAAACGTGTCCATAAATGCTTGCGTGTAGGGCGGTTCACAGTCAAGTTAATGGGACGACAGCCATCCCGTGGAGGAGCAGCAGGAGGAGGCTGTCGCTCCTGGAGCAGCTGAGGGGCTGCCAGGAGGCCTGGTGCCCCGGAGCACCATGGGATAGAGAGGAAGCCCACGCTGCTATCGGTGGGACACCTGCTGGGGTGAGCTGTCCTCCTTGTCGACACAAAACCAACCACTCATTTCACTCATTTAGTCTTTTTGTGAAATTAAGTTTAGGTCATACGGTCTCGAAATATGGATTTTGATCCCCACAGATTTTATTTCTCACATTTGAGGGCATCTGTTAGAACACAAAACCTCCAACATTTACTCAGGTTTGTAAGTGCATACCGTCCTTAAAATAGCACTGGAATTGGATGAGGTGTTTCCCTTAAAAGTCCCAAATCAAGCTTGTGCAGACTGTGAGCGGAGAGATCTCCTTCCACTCCTCATATTTAACAAACACTACAGTGGCTGAACAGTGACTTGCAGCTTTGCCTCCATTCATTTTTAATTCTTTCTTTAGGTCTTTTTTTTCTTAGTCTTTCTGCTTTCCCATCCTCCCATCCTGTCTCTAATCCTCACTTTTGCTTCCTCCCCTTCCTTTCAGTCAACTCCTAACAGGCTGTCTTTAGTAACATGCTGTTAATCCAGGTTTCACATAAAATGTTTTCAAGCTGGGCCCAGAGTTGCAGTTTCAGTCTTTATTTTTGGTGGTTGAAGTCTTTTAGTCAAGTACTGTACAGAAGTATGAATTTGAGTGCTTGCTTGACTATGTAGTATGTATGTAGCTTTATACTTTTACTCCTACTCTACAATTTTTCATCCCCTTCCTGTCCAGTGAAACATGAATGTTTGTGACAACTGACAGACTGTTTTTCTAAGCTCGTGAAAAGTTGAGTTTTTAGAGATATGTGGTTCTCACAGGACGGCGACGCTACAAACATATGATGATCTTATAGAGTATGATGCATTGCTGTAGATTAAACTACACAACAGTATATCAAGTAGTTCAACCTGAGCTCAACCTTAAACATGGGCAGCAGTAACATGTAGCACACTTACTTAGAACACAAGTAAGAAGTAAGAACTTTTGCTTTAGTGGAGTATTTTCACAGTGTAGTATTTGTACTTTAATTTAAGTAAAGGATCTGAAACGGTGCTATTCCTTTTCTCTTACTTTAAATTTCTGTCACTGAGAGCAGCGTTCGCTGAAAGTAACACTGACACGCACGCTGTGACATGAGAGCAGTTCCTTTTTTATTGGTCATCTGATAACGCAGCAAAAGCTTCTTTGAGGATTGAATGCAGAAGTGTGTGCATATGAGTAAATCAACTTGACTGTATGGATACGTCTGCTGCAAAGGGAGAATGTGAGTAAGAAGTAAAATGTGGATTTGTTCGTATATCAGAAGTTTGTGATTATGATTTGGACGGATTATGACTCAGATATGTAAAACACTTACTGGCAGCAGTAAATTATAGCTGCGTGAATATTTGGTCATGGGGAAGCATTTTTTTTTGTTTCTCTGCTCAAAAGAGAAAGTGTTTAAAAAATAAAGACCAGTTCTGTTTTTTTTTTTTTTTTATTCAGATATTATACAGAAAGGTTTGCAGGTCTCCTTCCCATGAATCAAACAAGGATGAATGACTTTAGTGATGGTGTCACGAATCAACAGAGAAATGTTTGGTCTTATAGCCTCTCCATTGCTGTGCTGCGTGTGTGTTCAAAGTTTGGTGACTCGCAGTGAACTCGTCTTCATTTCGGCGCATGAAAGCCACTTCCTCTGTGTGTGTGTGTATAAATGTGCGATGGCGTTTGAGAGCACCTCTGAATTCAGTTTTGGTGATGTAACACTCATGACTGAGCCGTTGGTTTGCAGTACTCGTTATTGCGTGTGCTTGCTTTATGCAAGTTAAATATGTCTCAACCAACTGCATATTCTGCTGTAGACACTGTTTCCAAAAGAGACATTGTGATCAGAGCTGTGGTTACTAGCCTGTAAACACATATAGATCTATATTTTGTAATGGTTAACGCTCAAAAACTCTGTTAATCTGCCTCATCAGGGCTGTGTGGGTGTGGTTTGATCAGATTAGACTGACTGCAGACTGGCAGCAGAACAGAACAGCACAGTGGTCACATTTTGATTCAAATATAGTTAACTTCTGATTGGAGCATGGAAATATGTGTCACATCATGCACGTCGCCTTCTTCCAGTTTAGCCCCACCTACATTAAACAGAAAACAGAAACAGAAAACAGAAATTTCACGTGAAATAGTTTTTTATTAGCTTTGGCAGGAAAATGTGCGCTCACGCAGGATCCTGTTGAAAATAGTGGGACTCTAGTCGAGAAAAAGTGTTAACAGGACCCTACCCGATTCAAATATAGCTTTTTTACAAGCAGCTTTACTGTAATATGTGACTTTTTAAACCAACCTACTGTATAAGGAAGGTTTAAACTATCTCTGCTATCTCTGCAGCCCTTTATCAGTCAGACTGATGGAGAGGCTCGACAAAAAGAAAGTCTGTCCCCAATCCAGCTACATCGTCACTTATCTCCTGCTGAAACCATCCCTGTGGTAAATCATCGTTGCTGTTAAATGGGATTACAGGGTTGCTTCTCAATGGGAAATACAACAGAAGGTGTCCTTTAGGGAAACATTAGGGAAACAACACCAAAAGCTAGCAGTAGTGGAATATAACTGTGTTTACTCAAGGACTGTATTCAAGTAGAGATTTGAGGCAGTTGTACCTTACGCGACTGTGTCCATTGTGTGCAACTTTATACTACTCCTCTACATCTCCGAGGCAAACATTGCACTTTTTACTCCTCTACATTTGTCTGACAGCGTTAGTGACTTTTCAGATTGTCATTTTTCATCTCTTTTCCTGTCCAGTGAAAACCACATATCTCCAAATATGTTGATTTGGATGAATGCATCGTGACAAAGCTGAAAACAGGCCTGTTTTTCTGAGCTTATGAAAGGTTTAGGACAGTGACGCAACAAACATATGATAATATTATAGAATATGATGCACTGCTGTAGGTTAAACTACCTGACAGTATGTAAAGTTATTAACATGAACATGTACAGTGGTAAAATGCCACTTACACATGGATGCGACAGGAATATCAGTCCAGAAAATCATATGTAACCGTAAATATGGCAAAATGACTACTTTTACTTACTGATAGTACTTACATACTTTTACTTAATTAAGGTTTTGAATACAGTTGTGGGAGAAAATGAACATAGGACTCAAACAGATGACTCTCTTGGCTCCAGTGTCTCACTAAATGGGTCGTTTAATATACAGAAGCAGTTTACATGGACATATGGTGATGAACACACAAATGCTTAAAACAAACAGAAGTTCAGCAGTCTTTATACCTTTGTGCCACTCCCCTTCCCTGAATCCAGAATTAACCAGTTCTTCCATACATCAATCCAAAGGAGACATGCTGTCATATGCAAGGCTCAGCTTAGGTGCGGAGGAGACTACTGTCTGAGAAAGAAAGGACATGTTTTTTGGGACGAGAGTCCTTGGACAGTTATTTATCTGCTGTCTCTAGATACTCAACTCCGTAGCACTGGCCGACCTGGACGTGACCAGGGTCAAACTAGAGTCAGGGAAGTGGAGGCCAACGATCTTACATGCATGTACATATGGCATGAATAACTCAACTTATCAAAGATGGCAGTCGTATTCAGTCGATAAATGATGTAACAGGTTATCACACAGTCACATTTGTCAAAGGAGGATTCTTCCCATGGTGACATAAGCTGAATCCAAAAGAGGAGAGACGTCTCACAGATTTGTCTCCGACAAACACGGAAGTTTTACTTGTATAGTGGAGTATTTTCAGTATTTTGTGGAATTTAGATTTATTGACTTCATAATTGCACCCCATTCCAATCAGACAGAGTTTGAAAAAAATCTAGAAGAAAGATGTGAAGAATCTGAACAAGATAAATATCTAAGTTCATTCTTAGCCTTGAAATAGCACTTTGATAAAACATCCCATCTCAAGGTCAATTTTCTCGCCTTTCCTGAAGCTTTCCGTATCAGTTTCACACCGTACAGTCTTACAACTAATTCAGTTTTGCTCTGTTGTCATAGATATTCATCAAATCCTCCTTTGAAAAGTTGACGTGAGCACCATAGGAGTTAATTGAATCACTTTGTGACATTTTGTTGTGTTAAAGTTTCAATATTTTACACTGTTTCCAGTGTTAGTCCAGTGCCAGTGTTTCTCTTTATGCTACTTGGTTGCTAAGGACCAGTGCTGTGTAGTCTGCGTAAGACAATTTAAGACAGAACGTTTTCCTGTTCAACAAGCTTCACACTTCAGATACTGAAATGACTCACTCTGTGTCTCCCTCCAGAGTTTCCTGGTGCTGCGGGACTCTGCCACGTCTCAGCCCAGCCTGCTGTGTGTGTCTACCGGAGGAGAAAATGAAGCTGTTCTTGATTATAATATCAAATGCACAGGCACAGGTATGAACCCACCACATGCAAAACGCGCACTTCGTTCTGTGTGCGTTTGTGTGCTTGAGATGCTTCAGTCACCAAGTTCCTTTTATCTTACTCTGAGTGGTGATTTTAATCGTTACTTCTGCCAAAAATGACAAACTAGACTCATAAACCAATGCAGTAACATCTGATACTTCTGCTGAATTTACACGCAGTTCAAAACTCTTGTACATGAGAGCAGGTAATCAGATACTGATAATGCGCGACACACTCCCAGGGCACTCGCAAACTGCATTTTCTATTTTCTTATGTGGTTAACTGTATTTTGTTGTCGACAAGACCGAAGACACACAGCCTGACTGCTCTGTGTGGAAATAACCTGCTTTGCGGTATCATGAAATAATACTCTTAATTGCTTGTGTAAAAATAGTTTCTCTTCAGAAGTCCCCTAATCGACTTCCTGGTTAAAGATTTATTGTTTCCATGAATGTAACTTACTGTATTTTGCATCTTATGACACTAACTGTGCCCACTCTTTCTCCATTTCTCTGTCTCAGTCTTCCAGTTGTCTGAGTCCCGTCTGTCTTTCTCTGACTTGGCTCAGCTGGTGCTTTTCTACTCTTTTACCAGGTAAGAACAAGATCATAGCACCAGGTGATCTGTTTAATCTTCTAGAGCTGATCGTGCCGTAAAACGTCCTGTTGGAATTTTAAGGTTTTTATGTCGATGAAAACCCTTTGAGAGCTTCAGTCAGACTGCTTAATACAATAGGCACGGTAGGTTTCTCTCACGTCATACTCTCATCCTTTTCCCTGTCAGAGACGTGCTGGCTGTTTGTCTGTCCATTCCCCGCTGGATCTACGGCGTAACTGAGAAGAAAACAGATCGTCTCTCTCACCTCGAACCCAGTGAGTCGTACGTGGAGACGGCTTCAAATACAGGAGCGATAAAGATGTTTTGATAGGTGTTTGTTTTAATTAGATTCCTTCTAATTAAAACAGCAGAAACTTGGCTCCGCACACCACCTGAACAACAGGCTGATGAAATGACCAACACTGAGCCGAGCACCATGATGTGCTCCATACAGGTACACATGCTGTGTGCTTGTGTAAAATACAGTACATTGTTGAATGTAAGATTGTGTGCACCATACATTATACTGTATGTCTTTCCTTATGTCTTTGTGCATGCAAGTGAGAGGTAAGATAATGTAAATCTTTCATAGATCCATCATAAGCAACTGTGCCTAACACTAAGTGGGCAAACAGAGCAACAAATACAGAAACTACTGCAGCTGGTAAAGTTACTGCTTAATATTTAATGCCAAATATTGGGTAGAATAATAACATTTCCCTAAGTTTCATCTTTTTTAATGGGCTAATATGACAGTTTGTGTTCACACTTGCCACCCTATTGCCAAAAGTAATGTAATACTGTTATAAAGCAGAGATTAGTAATTAGCTAAAGCTTATTTCACCCCTGAATTTTGGTCTCCGGCGTTGTCACACCACTTAAACTCTTCCCCGTGTTTATGTACATGTGTGTGTTTCTATAGTTGACTTCTACCAATGGGGCCCTTTGTATCATTAATCCCCTCTACCTTCGCGAACATGGAGATGATTGGCTGACATGCCGAACATCTGGAGGTCAGTCTACCACACAAACGTCCAGTTACAGACGAGAGAGACGCCTCAGCACCACCAGAACATGGGCAGGGGCGGGGCTACAATCTAAACGAGCCATGTCATTGGACCAGGAACCTTCTGCTGCCATTACTGAGAACTCGGGTAAAGACATACACTTATTACTAGGTTACTGCTACAAATATTGAGGGTCTATTCATTCAAATCACAAACTACTGTACAAGGGCACTCTGAAAACGCAAACCTCCACCAAGGCCTCACAATCCTGTAATCTCACAATGTTCGAAAAAGTGAAAACAATTCCAGGATGTGCCTCCTTTTGCTGGGTCTACTGTAAAATTGGTTTGTCCTTAGCTCATACCTTGCTTTGTACCCTACCAAATTTCACAAAAATTGTTGCAGTGGTTTTTGTGTAGTATTGCTGACAGGAACGGATAGACACAGATATTTCACATTCTAAAAGATAAAACACTTTCTGCATGAATAAATCTGCAAGGGGTCTTTTTGTAAATTGGTGTCACTTGTTTGAATGGACCCTATAAACACACTCGGTCACACATTGTTCTAGTGAACTATGTTTGATAGTTATAGTCATTTCCAGTGTGGTGCTCATAGCCCATGTTTGCTTTGTCCAGGACTAGTTAGAGCCAAGTCAGCCGATTCAACCCCAGCCTCATCAGCTTCAGCTCCCTCAGGAGGGGTGGTTCTCAGGAGGCCCAGCAGAGATTCTGGTTTCAGTTCCATGTACAGGGTGAGCACTGACAGCTTTCCTCCATCTACCCCCTCAACCCCTGGAGGTTTGACCAGCCCTGTGCCCCAGTCTCCTCACAGAGTGTCCTGGATCGAGGATGGAGTCTGGCTGCCGCCACCTAGGCCTTCATCGTTGCTTCAGCCCCCGTCAACAGAGCTTGACTCTCTGTCAATCAGCAGCATAGAAGAAGAGCAGGAGGTCCAAACATCAAGCCCCACGCCCCAACATCCGTCTGCCCACCGGTTGACTGACAAGGTTATACATCGCCTTTCAGCTGTGGGCCAGGTGCTCGGCGGGCTGGTGTGTCCGAAGAAAAGACTGATCAATCGAGTTCAGGAGCTGAGTGAGCGGAGAGGAGGAGCATTTGCAGAGAATGTGAAAGGATTTTTGGAGACGACGCTGAAGAAAGGGGCTGATTCTGACGGGGTCACGGGGTCTGAGTTCTTACAGGAAGTGAGATCATCGCTCACGTCACTGAGGGAGACACTGCTGGACTACCCAGAAATCCAGATAACCTTGGACAGCATGACTGACATAAATGATTCAGAAATCGGTGAGATGACAACTTTAATGAGATCTGAATAAACAAATGACTTCTTTTTGCCTAACTTCAACATCCACATTGGGTCCTTGGCCCTTTCTTTTCAGCATTACATACAGTATTTCATTTTATCTCCTCCATTACACCTTTCTCTAGACTCCCTAGTGGAGATTTCCCTTCACAAGGTGGCTCTTAAACCCCTCTCCGCCCACCTCTACTCCTGCATTCATTCTTCTCACACCAATGACGGTACCTTCCAGCAACTCCAGAGTAATCTGCGCCTGCTGGAAGAAAATGAGGTGGATCAACTCGGAGGGTCGGCGGGAGTTGGAATTCCTGACTCTGTCACTTTGGAGAAGATACAGCAAAGATGGACCAGTATGCATGAAGCCTACTCCCCAAACAAGAAGGTCCAGATCCTTCTCAAAGTCTGCAAGAGCATCTACCACAGCATGAGTGCAAATGCCAGCTCAGGTAGCCAGTTTTTGATTTGCTTTTATTCATTATTACTTCTTTGCTGGCATCTTTTCATCCATGTGAAAATCCCATAAGGTAAAAATCTTCTCCACTTTCCTGCAGCTGTGGTGTTTGGAGCAGATGATTTCCTGCCATGCCTGACATGGGTGTTGCTCCGTAGCGATGTGACCACCTTACAGCTAGACACAGACTACATGATGGAGCTTCTGGATCCCACACAACTACAAGGAGAAGGTGTTGTAAACACACTCATACGCAAACTTATTGCTAGTGCTGGGCTGGCGCTATTCCCGGTTCAGAGTTAGTTCACCTTGCAAACCTTCCTTTCCATCTGTGAGAGATCCACCATAGATCCATGTCTTTACATCACTGTGTACATCTGTGTGGATCTATATGAGGAGTGGGAATCACAGAGTGCCATATGATGCGTTGCCCACAATACCGACGGCATCACAATACAGTGATTCTGTGATACTTGATATATTGCAAGACCATCATCCACAATACATCACCATGTCTGTGTAACTGAAGAAGAACAAATAGGAAAAGCAAATAGCAGGAATTATGTATTTATTCACTGCACTGTGGTGTCTGGTTCACAGAATTTGAAAACCGAGATGAAACAATGTACAAAAAAGTGCACAGTCGTAGCTTAGTGTATCTTTAACCCACACACTGACTGCAACTTTCATGCCCCTGTGTGCCATGGGTTTTAATAAAAATATCGATTTTTGGTGCCATTATATCAGTAACAGATCATAAGAGGACGTAATACAATATTTTCCAGGATCGATATTTTGTCCCAGACCTAGTGTGTATGCATCTCCACTTTCCAAATGATGTTTGTGCAACTTCAAGAACAATAACAACAAATGGGGACTTTGTTTCTTTTTTTCTTCTGTGAATTCTGCAGACTAGATGCTAATTAAGCTCTGTTTTTTTTTTTTTTTGAATGCCCATCACAAAGATTTAGTTGGATTAGTCACAATATTGCCACCCTCAGCCACTGCCGTAAATGGCTCCTGGTTCTAGACCAGTAAAGTGTTGCCACTCTGGAACGCTCTTTCATGGCCGAGAGCCGTTTCTTTGGCTGTCAAATCACAAAGAGCTGGTTCAAAATTAAGCACTGGTTCTGAACAGGTCCATGAACTGCCTCACGTACATCCTCACGATCTTACACATAAATTATCAGGAAGTTATTGCTGTAGTGAGCATTTCATTTTATATGGAAAATGAAAGCGTCAAGTTTCCACATCTCCTAACAACCCCCAGATAAGTATCTTTCCTATGTTAGTAGTTGGTTTCCCACTGATTATTAACTGTAGGCACTGAATCGCTTTTTGTTTTCCCTGTGTCAACAGGTGGCTACTACCTTACGACTCTATACGCCTCTCTCTACTACATCAGCAGCTTCAGGCCACGCTTGGCCGCCCGACAGCTCAGTGTAGAAGCCCAACATTCTCTCAACCAGTGGCATCGCAGGCGTACTCTGCATTGCAACCAGTCGCGCCGCAGCAAGCATCGACAAACCATTCGAAGGCAAACGATGCGCGAGAGAGGCGCACAGAACTGTGAGACAGAAGCTGTGAGTGAAGAGCAAAGTGGGAAAGCAAATGACTCTGTTGACGTCAGTGAGTCACAGCAGCACCAGGCGGAAAGCAACACAGAGGAACTGCAGCCGCTAAGTGAAGAGACTGGAGGAGGAGAGGACCGGTCGCAAACATCTACCCAAGACCAAGACTCCCAACCTCTGACGCAGCAAGAGGTCGTACTGAGCTAACGTGAAGACGGACAGACTCCATGTACAGCGGGACATGAGGCCTGTGGGGAAGTATAAGGCCATAAGAGAAAGAACTGAAAGAAAGGACCAAAGATGATGACACGATAACTTGTGGAGGCTCAAATCATCCTGGCAGTTAATTATGAAAATGTGAAGTCTTCATTAGGCTGTTGTTGAATTATGTCAACCTGGGAGTTGTAATAGTCTCAGTCATTTGAATCAATAACATCGCAGGATCAAGTTCCCTGCCAGCTGATACTTACATCTGAAAATCGATCACATCAATCAAAAGACACATGTATAATGTAAAATTAGATGTTATGAGATGCAAGAATTTTTCACAGCGTATAGCGTTTAAATGTATTGCTCTAAAGTTCATACTTTGAATATGAACTTTTTGTAAAGTGTAAATGGAGTTGGAATTTGTCTTTATTATTGTCATTTTGTTCATCGTCTCCTCCTTTAAGTTAATTAATATTAAAAAAATACATCTTTTCAAAGGCAAACACAAAAGTTTGTTTTCTCTTAAGACCACTAGAGTGCAGTGTTACACCTCCTCTAAGAAGTTATCCCGTATTATGAGTGATTTACAATTAACTAATATGACAAAGTACCACATTATCTGTGCTGAGGAATATCTGAAACTGGCATGAAAAAAATCTGGAAGACTTTATGCAGTTTTATTTTTTTTTTAATAGTATTTGTATTTTATTTCATCGCAGATGAAAGCACAACGCATACTGTGACTTCAACACATAACATCAGCTCGTAACAACAAGTTGAAATGGAGCGTTAGTGTGAAGTAATTCATAAACATTAGCAGCTGCTCCCAGACCCACAGACAACAAGACATTCAAAACAGACACCAACAACAAACAAGTAGAAGTAAGTAAGAGCATTTTTTTAAAAAAAGGGGGGAAATCTTACCTGACAGTGATGCCCTGAATATGAAAAAGACCAGGGTTCTCTTGTGCAGAGAATGAATGAGCTCATGTAGTGACTTCAGCGCACACACAACAAACTGCTTTATGAACAAACTTAACAAAGAGTCTCTGAAAGTGCTGAGAAAGTACCTGAATTAATCGCACAAAACATTTCAACAAGTTAACTGAAAAACTGTGACATCCGTAAAATTTGAAAACTAACGAAACGGTGAAAACTTGCTTTACTGTCAGTGCAACAAAACACAAAAACGAGAGACTGTATCTGTGTTTATTGTGAAATAACGCCAGGTTTTGCTTGATCCCATTGAAAATATAATTCAACATTTAAAAAAAAAAAAAAGGAACATAAATACCAGAAAATAAAATGCAATCACATTGGCTGGCTGTGAAACATGATAGTTAAATTAAATGCAAATTAAATTAAATGTATATTTTAAAAACAGTGATGGAAATGTTTTAATGTACTGCTTTAAAAAAAAAGTCTAATTATTAAATTGTGACGATGAAAGTGTAAAAAAAAAATATTGTGAGCACTACAATCAGTTTTTTTTTTCTCCTTTTTTTTTTTCTTACCATTAACAGCTTGTGTAGTTAGTATTAGTGAAATAATAAAAAATGCAAATACATATGTACACATGTAAATACTTATACAGGGGGCCTCTTATGTAAATGTACATGCACGCAGCTTCATGTATTCACATATGGAACCGTCTCATCGCTGCATTCTAAATGACCGAGCCAATCAAATTTGCCTAATGAGACATCTGGCATCCTGCATGTGGATGTCAAGCCCAGAAACAGCTGGGCCTTCGCACAACAACAGACACACACAAACAAACACGCACGTAGTCTACTTCTATTCTCACACTTTATCACCACTGTTGGGTGAAAGAACGAAAGAGCGACGCATGCTGAATCACACATATATTACACACACGTGCACTCACGCACACACATTAAGACACGCAACATTAAGGCGGCGCGGAGTGAGTGTTTGGGAGGGAGTAGTGGTCAAGACTGTACACTCGCTCTCCCACACACAGTTCTTTCACACATGTGATATATTATGCATACATGAGTGTGTGTAACGCACTCACCATGGCTATAAATTAGATATATGGCAGTGGCGGCTGCAGTGGAGGAGGGGGGCATACAGAGAAAAGAAGAGTGTGTGTT
>JAPQRN010000006.1:7149100-7160421 GCA_037367275.1 Coranthus polyacanthus | reverse complement strand
TATTACTTTTCTTTGGATGCCTTCTGGAAGAAAAAAGAGGATGTGAATCTGGGAAGAGAACTGTAAACAAGAGACATCAAACGTACTCAGGGTTTTGTTTAAAAACATTTTCACAAGAGAAAACAATGTCATCCCTGAAGCAAAATATTCATAGTAAGATTTAGGAGACTGGAAAAGCTAGGTTTGATGATTTAAGGGTGCAACATTAATGTTTCAAATGCAACATTGCAAATTTGTGTCCAGAAAGACTACAGGCAGTTTCAGAATGATGCATTTCACTTGTTGCACTGTTCATTTTTGTTAACCTATCTGTATCACAACCAGGGTCTGCAGCACTATAAAAACTGTGACTGTAGCAGCAGCATGAGCATCTTTTTATTCATTTTTCAAGTTTTTTTTTTTAAATATTTGTTTTCCTGCCATGTATATAATTTGCATGTCAGTCCATTAAATGTATATTTACAGCCAAAACACAGCTAGCTTAGCTTTGCACAAAGAATGAAAGTTGAGGGGAAAGCCAACCTGCCTTTGTCTAAAAACAATGACAACATAAGTTCAATCATATGTGTCTATATCCTAGAATCATTATCTGTTCATGCAGTTCTCTCAATTACTAGTAATTATGGCCAAAAAGGTTTTACATGAGGTGACTACAACGTTGACTTTTTACTACTGGCCACCAAAATCTTATTGGTTCATCCTTAATTTGAAGTGAATGCTTGGACCAAATTTGAGGACATTCCCTAATAGTGTTTCGGAGTTATTAGCTTGACATTTGACCTTTGGCCACCAAAATTATTTCACTTCATCCTTGTGTCCAAATGAATGTTTCTGCCAATTTTTGCGACATTCTGTCAAACAATTCCTGAGATATCATGTTTTAAATGTAGCGGTGACCGACTGATAGACTGATGCGCCATGGACGCATCTAAAAAATCTCTAATCAAACAATCAGCAACTATATGCTCACGTTGGTGAGGTGACCACAGCCAAGAAATAGTCCACATAACCCTGAAGCAAAACTGCAACTCAGTCTACATTTACGTGTTTGTACATATTTAAAAGAAGAGGTATCAAATGTTAATGAATACGATTTAGAGTTGTTGATTTTTTTAGTCATTGGACACAGCCAGGCTAGTTGTCTCCTCCTAGTTTCAGTCTTAATGCTAAGCTAAACACCTCTTTGCTGGCATCTCAACAAACACTCAGCAAGAAAGAAAATAAGATCACCTCTCAAAATGCTGAACTATTCCTTTAACCTGTAAAGTATGTAAATAAATACTTTACAGTATATTTTGTATTCAACTGAAGTGATCTTGTGTTATTTCCCATGCTTATTAAAACTACACCAGTAGTGCATTGCTAAACAGTGAATCATTTTTGTAAGAACCAAACGTTTGAAGAAGAGCCAATACATAACTGATTTCACTTCACATACTTGTCTTGTTGTACCTTTTGCTTCCTTTACGTAATAAAATCAGTTTGACTCTTCTATGTGTTGTGTGTTAAAAAACCTCTAATCCTCATGTTTAATTTTCCTTTCATACGTTATGAACAAACAGACAAGTATCCACCTGGCGCATGTTTCACAACTCAACACAGCCGGTTTTATGTGTAGTGTCCAAAAAGTAAGAGGAACAATCAAATCAATGTTGCTAATGAATACTTGGATTATTAAATGGTGAAATAAATTAATTACAAAAGATATAGTAAAGAAACGCCTCCATGAATAGGGGTTGTTTTTGACCCATTTCATGCATTAGAAGGAGAATGTCACATTGACCACATACATTTCCTGTAGCGACCTGCACCACTACTAACATTTTAGTACCAGATCAGTTCATACAGATAAGAGCAGCGAGAGGAAGTGTGTTGTTTCCATAACTGCAGTTCATAAAGCAAAGGCTAACGTCGACTTTCGCATCATTTAAAGATGAACAACACCGTGGAAGATACGACTGATCCACAGCTGGCCTACGCCGTGGCCTATGGCTGTATTATACTCGTGGGTTTGCCTCTCAACGCTGTGTCACTATGGATACTGCTTCGCCGTCACAGCCACAAATCACCCAACGTTGTGTTCATGATCAACCTGGCCATCTCAGACCTGCTGCTCATCATCTCCCTGCCCTTGAGGGTCTACTTTTATGCCACAGGTATCTGGCCTTTTAATTCTCTGGTATGCGAAAGTGTGAAGATGCTTTTTTACATCAACATCCGCACCAGCTCCATCTTCATCACCTTCATCAGCGTGGACCGGCTGCTGGCTATTGTTTATCCGCTGAGGTCACGCCGTGTGCGAACGGTTTTCAATGCCGTGAAGGCTGCTGCCCTTGTTTGGCTGATTGTGATAATAGTGACCATCCCAGGAACTAAGACCTTTTCAAGAGGTTCAGACAAATACAATGAATCTGTTTGTTTTAAACATCGTCCTGAGCAGCAGCATCTTCCCTTGATCAGCATCTTCCCAGAACTTATTTTTCAGTTCATGTTACTGTTGATTCTCCTAACAGTCAATATTGTGTGCACTTTTCTGGTGTCTTGGACTCTACACAAACATCTCAGTGACTGTGCAAGCGTCAACAACAAGCTGAACGTCATGCTGATCTATTTCATGAACCTGATCATCTTCACTGTATGTTTTATGCCTGCGACAGTTGGTTTCTTTATAAAGGGGAACCATATGTATTTGCTATGTCTTGCTACTGCCAACTGTTGTCTTGATCCACTGTTGTATTACTTTTCTTTGGATGCCTTCTGGAAGAAAAAAGAGGATGTGAATCTGGGAAGAGAACTGTAAACAAGAGACATACATGAGAAGGTGTCAAGCTTTCTCAGTTTTACCCTTTTTCAGATCACATCATCCCTAAAGTATTGATTATGATTGGAAGAGCTTGGTTTGATGATTGATGAAAAAAAACAACAGCAAATAATGAACCAATCACAAACTCTATGCTCATGGTGGTGAGGTGACCACAGCAAAGGTAGAAGAGGTATCAAAAGTGAATGTGATTTAGAGTTGTTGATTTTTTTTGTCTTTGGACACAGCCAGGCTAGTTGTCTCCTCCTAGTTTCAGTCTTAATGCTAAGCTAAGCTAAACGCCGCTCTCTCCAAATGCTAAAATATGTAAATCATTTTGTACTGAACCGAGCTAATCGTTTGTTATCCCTCACGCTTATCAAAACTAAACCAGTGGTGCACTGCTCAACGGCGAATCATTTTTGTAAGAACCAACCAGCTGAAGTGCAGCTAATGCATAACTCACAGCACTTCTTCACTATTTTGCCATAGCTTTTGATAATAAAAATCAGTCTGACTCCTCTATGTGTCTGTTATAAAGCCTGCAATTGTCTTATTTGCGAGTGTCTCAGTTGGTGGGTCCTAAGCTTCACCAGATGGAGGAGCATGAATGTAAGCCTCGAGCAGACTGTAAGGCTCTAGATGACCTCATCTACAGATTTGAAATGATCCAAAAGTAAGCACTGCAGTTAGCCCTTAGGGATTGGCAGAGTAGACCATACTGGTTATAATCTCTCTGGCTTCGTAGCATCCTAATATTAAACACTATTAGACACACAACCACAAGTGAGCGTCACTAAATATATTTCGCAGTACAAAGTTCACTTGTAGGTAAGCAGGGGGTGTTATGCAACGGGCAGATGAGGATGATGACGTTACAAAACAGGAACACAGTGTCAAGATGGCGCAATACCACATTTACCATTTTACAGCACAAATGACAGCTATGCCTCCCCCATAGGAAAATAAATGACAAACTTCCCCCGTAGGAAAATCTACAGAATGAGAAAATGTGAATGAGAGAGAAAAAAACAAACACCTTTTTAAAGTGTTGTTTGGGCCTAAAAGAAAAAAAAAAAAACCTAACTAGCATCAAACTGCAAATAATTCAGCTACATTAGCCAGTTACATTTACTAATGAAGACTGTTGCAAACCGAGTTATACTGTTCCCAAGTATCTTGAAATGATCTCTGACTCGTAAGTTATATTTGTCTCTATTTGTGCAGACGTAGAGATCCAAGACCCAACAACACCGATGTGTTTCCTGCCCATAAATAGTGGTTGTTAATCCAGACTTTTTTCTGTAATTTCAGTAGCATACAGGTATTTCTGGATTACAATAGTAGTTCACATAGCTCACACAGATGGCAGAAATAAATTAAACGTGCCTTTTTACGGAAACAATGTTTTTCATTCTTGACCTTGGAAATAAGAGATTTGGTCGTCTTCAACGCCCACTTTTGTTTTCGGTGGCTTCTAGCAGTAACCACAATAACACTGACATGGAAAGGAGTAAAAGTTATCGAGTTGACAATGAGGGAGGCACATCCACATCAAAGACCTTTTGACTGAAATGATGAACTGCAGTCGAGAAATGACAGGACTGTGAAAAGCTTTTAAGAGCTCTGGAAATATAATTTGACACATTTCAATTATAGGTTCAAATTAACGCGATGCTGTGAAACATGAAGGCCTGACATACTAGTTTTCATTTGTTTTAATAAACCAATCATCGTAATTCAATAATCTCACATCTGCTAAAGGATATTTATCAACTACATTAAGTAACTACATTTGAAAAATGATAGAGAATTGAAATTATATCAGCATTGTAGCCTGAACATGAAAACGTAACATAGTAATTCAGTTCAAACTTTACTTACTGCGACATTTTGCCTAAAATTAAAACACAGTGTTCTTTTTTCACTACTTTATTCACAGACAGATTTCATTGGCAGACAAAATATACAGATCAAAGTTGGTTTTAACTAACATGTCATATAATATTCTCCCCTTCAGTAGTATTGACTTTAGTCCAGTCTCTGACTCTGGACTAAGGCTTTAACGTTGTTTTACAAAACATTCTAACAGTGCCGTTTTCTCTTATAGATAAACACATGCAAGGGAAAACAAAGACATTTATTAAATGATTCACAAATGCTTTGAAGAAGAGTACAATATGTATCGCTTAAACAAAAGAAAGCTGAAGAAAAAATACGGGAACCTGAAACTCAATATGGGTCCATGTTTACATTATATTTTACAAAAGAAAGTGTTTCAGTATTGGTGCGCGTGTGACCAATGCAACCCTCTCTAATTTCTACTGGGGACGATGCTTTCTAAGTGGGAAATGAATTACGGAAAAGAGAGCAAGAAAGCAACGGGCAGGCAAGATTGTAAAGATGCAAGCAAGCGACTAGTCATCAGTAGTTACATGGATACTACGTTACAGAGATGATGAGAGATAATAAAAGATAATAATAATTGGGATTTATGGTAGTGTTTGCTCAGAAAAGCAGGATTTCATGCTCTGCGTGGCTGAGTGTCTTACTGAACTGAGAGACAGAAAGTAATCTCCAGAGGAGGAGAACAAACAAAAGTACAGTCACTTTGACAACACATGGAGACAGTCATCTCCCCCAACAACAGTAACCATCACACAAATCCCAAAAGAGGAGAGGTCTCAAAATGTATAATTCATTATTTGCCTAAGGACTTTGCTACATGGAAAAATCCTGTGATAGAACCATCAGCTCAGTATTGCATCACATTTCAGGGTAAATAGTACCAGTGGGAAATAGAAAAAAAAAAAAAGAAAAGAAAAAAGGATAGGTAATAAAAAACAAAAAAACAAAAGAAAACACGAAACCTCTTCCGACCAACATCACCAAGTAAAATGCGACTCAGACATGATCAGATCCACAGGAGGGTGCTACAGTGGCTGGGGAAGTGACTGGAGATGTGCTTTTGGGTAGGTGGAGTGACACGACTTGACTTTCATGTTTACGCTTCATCACAGATAACCGTCTCCACCACGAATGTATTCTCGAAGTGACGGATGTGGTGGCAGTCCTTTGCCTCGCGCTTGTTGATGCCTGTGAGAGAAAACACGATGCGACAGAGCCGACGTAACGAAGCTTAGTACGTGCTTAACTTCTGATCACAACAGTTTGCAACATTAAAACTCACTTCCACCCCTGACCCAAAGACACTGACCCAAAGACATTTATCAGGTGACTAATGAGCTTTTTTTCCAAGCTCGCTCCATTATGCCCAACTTACGTCTGCGGGTGACGCGGCGGTTCAGGCGGTACGTGTCCTTCCCGTTGCACAGCCGGTAGATGAAGGGTCCCAGCTGACGCATGTTGTGCACTTTGCCAGTCACAACCATCTCTTCATGGATGATGTAAGTCTGAGGCAAGTACGTTCCCTTCTGCACGGGACAGAGAGGTTTTTCTTTCACAACCAATGAACATTAAAGCCTTTCTTTGGTAATAACTCAAGGATAAACTGCAATCTTTAAGTCGTGAGTTTGTTAAAGGTGGAACTGTTTTACCTTGACGTTGATAAGAAGCTCCCAAAGGTTGCGAGGAGGCATCACGATGGTGGTGTTGAGTTCAATAACATAGCACTTGTCCAAAGCAATGTCATGGTAGGCTGTCAATCCCTGGGAAATAAAGCATAAGCAACCTTTATTTATTTATACATTGAGGTGAATTCCTCATTTTCAATACAGCAATGTACAAAAAAACAAAAAAAATAATAATAAAAGGTACTTCAGCAAAATAATTAAAGTATTAAATGAACTGAAATGAACTATCAAGGGTTCGGTCTGTGATATTTTGTGGTTTAGTGGTGAAGCTGCAGACTGCAACCAACGTAACACCCCTCGCCTCATCCTCCGCTACGTCGGCTGCTAAAAACACGATTGCCTTTTTTGGAACCAGTGACTGGTTTGTCCGTTCTGGGCTTTTTCATTTTAGTGATATTAACTCTGGTCCACACACACAAACATAGCAGGCAATGCACTGTAAGGCACCTCGAAGTCCCGTGTGCAAGATTTAGGAGGATGTAATTGCAGAAATTGAATATAATATTCATAATTATGTTTTCATTAGTGTATAATCACAGAAGATAATTGTGTTTTTGTTAGAATGAGTTGTTCATCTCCACAGAGGGTGCGGGTCGCCTCCGCAGAGCCCACCGCGTACCTCAGATAAAACTTCTTCTCCTTTTTTCCCCATTTTATAGCAGGTGGCATCCAGCATTAAGGTGCATTACCATCTCCTACTATGTCGGAGAGTGGACCAGAGTTATTATCCCTTTAGCTAAAAAGCCCAGAACGAACAAAATAAACACTGACTCTAACGAGGGACTTTTGCATTCTTTGAGGCCACCTCAGGGGGTTATTCAGTAGCTCAGTTACTCAGTAACTTCACCGCTAAATGTTACACACGGAACCTTTAACACTGGACGCCACCTGACGTAAAACGGCAAAAAAAAAAAAAAAAAAAGAGGACCGAGAATGAGTTGTTTATATCTACAGAAGTCCCCTCCATGTAGTCCACTGTGTTTCTACTGTCATTTTAACTTTCAGGCGGTTAACACTAAGTTTATGTTATGAATGCCATATTACATTTCTGCAGTTAAATCATCCAAAATCCTACACCCTGAACCTTTAAATAAAACTTTGTACTGCAGCTTTTATCATGTTACCACACTAAACTAAGATGGTAAATATTGCTTGCCAATAATCAACATCGTTATTGTGAGCAGGTTGCCACGATTAGCATTTAGAGTGAGCCTTTTTGTACGTGTAGTATGAGTGATACGTGGGTGCGTTTTGCGTCACCCTGTGGAAGTCGTGGATTATGTCAGCAGGGTCGCTGCCTCCAAAGTGAGGTACGGGCACGGTGATCTTCTCGTAGTTGTCAGCCAAGTAGATGCCGACATTTTCCTCCAGCTCCTGACGCCCACGCAGCGGGGCGTACATCGAGTCTTCATAAAGTACCCTGCAGTGGAACAGGTTCTCCTCCGGGATCTGTACACAAACACGAGATGAACGCAGCTTAATAACCGTCTTATTCAACAATATTCTGCAGTTTACAAGCAACGCGGCACATGATCTCAAGATAAATGGTGCCGTTCGTGTCTTACATGAGGTATAAAGTAATAGCGGTAGACATAGATAGAAGCCAGGACCAGACCAGCCATGAAGACAACCAGGCCAAACGTCAGGCAGCACAGCCCATTGAGAGGAGACTTCTTGGGCCTGAGCGGCAGGACCAGCTCCTCCTCATCCTGGAGAACACACAAACAAAGCATGCGTTAATACTAGTGCTGACGGATACATTGCGTTTGAATAATAAAATGTGTTTTATTTACTGTTACGGACTGGAACCAAGGACCCAAAAGCACAACTCCTGAGACGTCAAACAAGGTTTATTCTAATAGAGGTCGGTACACAGATAAGCGGTCCAGAACAGGCAACGGTATCCAAAAACGAGAGGCAAAAGGAAAGGGCCACAAAACGGCAGAAGAGTCAGAGCTAACGTGAACACAGACAAGATACAGGGTGCTGGAACATCAAGTACAACGAACTGGCGACG
This sequence comes from Coranthus polyacanthus, assembly GCA_037367275.1. Classification (NCBI taxonomy): domain Eukaryota; kingdom Metazoa; phylum Chordata; class Actinopteri; order Kurtiformes; family Apogonidae; genus Coranthus; species Coranthus polyacanthus. Next base: position 7,152,011 of record JAPQRN010000006.1, on the reverse strand, counting down.
AGACAAAGGGACACATGAGGTTAAATACAAGAGGCAATGGAGTGATGAGACACAGCTGGGAGAGGAACAATCGGGGGCAGGAGTGACAGAGACGGGAGAAGGGCAGCACACAGACCTGAAACAGAGACAAGGGTAAGTGACTTCCAACTAAAACAGGAAATACAAGACATGACACGAGAGGAGCAAAAAGGATCAAATAACGTAACTTCACGGGGCAGACATGACAATGTACATGCACCGTGCATTCACACTGTCAACTGCCCTCAGATTAACCACTTATGACTTGTTATAGCTTTGCAATTTTCATGAGTTTTTACTTTTATTTAGTCTTTCGGGTTGTTTCTTGATTTCAGTTTAGTTTTTACTTAGTTTTATGAGTGCATACGTAGCGGCAGTTTTATTTTTACTTTGAGGTATTGACTAGTTTTAGTTTAGTTTCCATTATGTTGTCGTGTTAGATTTAGTTACTCACGTATTATGACGAAAGGCTTGAAACGAGTAGGATGAAAGAGTGCGCGACATCAAACAGGATTTACACTCTTCATGTAAGTTCTCATATTGTGCAAAGACATCTTCCTCTCGAACACCGTGAACCACTGACGTTGGGGAGGGAATGAAATGGAAGCTGATTTTATTGCCATTTTTATGTCAAATAATTTTTTTCAGAGCTAGTTTTTAGTTTTCATCAACTATAATAACCCTGAAATTTGGTGGCAACTGCAGGGTTAGTTTGTTTCATGACTTGAAGTCATATTGTCATCTCGATATTGAACGTTGTTATTGCACACGGTGCAGATTTTCCTCATAGGCCCAGTTAATACTGGGAGAGGGCACAGCGAGCATTTACAGGCAGCTTCAATCCTACTCACTCGACCAACTTTCAAATTACTCATCCTCGCTGTGACGAGCAGCTAAAATACCCCAAATTAACTAACTGCTAAAATAGAAGTTCATATAAATGGCAATGCTGCATTTCAAGCAGGAATTAGTAGCACTGAGGCAGGCAAGAGGAAGACATGACAGAGCACTTGGAAATGAAAACCAGCGAGATGGTGAGTAATCTTCCCAGACGCCTCCAGTCTCGCAGCCCATCTGCCACGCGCCCAACCTGTGTTGGCAGGGTGGCACTACGCACAGATAGTAAATTTTCGGAAATAATGACCAACTGAGAAGCGCTCAGTGCTTACTGTAGCCTTTGTAATGAAACAGCAAAGGTGGCTATTCTTAGTCAGTGCCATGAGAAGGGGGGGGGGGGGGATCTCAGAGGAAACTTCAAAGAAGGATGATGACAATCCTCTTTGAACATGCTCAATCATTTTCAAAATCACACAACAAAAAGCTTCAAAGCTTTGCCTGTTTCACAATGTCTGCAGCATCTTGTGAATGTTTCTAGGCCTGATATAAGCACAGTGTCTCTGCCTTACATGCCGGAGTTGCCTGCTTTAAGCATTCGTCTCTCTTGAGTGGCCTACACTGTGGTTGGAGATAACATTTGGAGGGTGCGTAAGGACAAGGAGACAACTGTCTATGTGCGAACACACACTTCTGTGAAACTCAGTTCTTTGTGTTCTCCCACCCCACTGAGAGAGAGAGGCTCTTTCACACCAGCTGAGAGCGTGACACACCATGATGCCTGTCTGTCTCTGTTTCAATACATTTGGATGACCAGATTTCAAAGTCTCTCTAGCCACTCTAGCTCTGAACTTTTGCAAAATTCACTTTATATGCATGCTTAATGTCCTATCTATATTCCATCATGGTTCATCCCATTATTTGGGGTCAATCATGTATCTTAGATAAGGGCTGAGCCAAGCTGCGCCGCCTGTACAGCAAAGTTGAGGACTTCACTGCTCTGCCTCCTTAGAGCTGTGAAAAATAACCTTGCATGCTCTGCAAGCCACGGCAACCCATCTGCCATTTTGTCAGCCAAAGCTTGTGCATTTCTTGCATTATACCTTTCCCTAAACTGAAGAGTTGTTCATTCAAATCCATTCATGGGAAAACACCGCCAAAGACGAAGCCACTAACAGCAGATCGCCTTTGATTGTTACATTTCATTCTGTCTGTTATTCTGTCTGTGTCCTTAACAAAGAGCATGCATTTGCACAGTGCAAGAACTTGCATCAATCGTGCAATAGGCGCACTGGCGCAGAGAGGAAACCATCGCAGCAATGACATGTTTTGTTTTCCAGCCAAATGGCGATAGACGCTGTCAAAAAAAATAAAAATAAATAAATAAATAAATAAAAAATCCCCTGCTTTTTCATGGCTGCGCAGGTGCAGGCTGCCCCGCAGACCGAGCAGGCGGAGAGGAGCGGAACCCTGGCAGCATCACATTACATAAGTATCACATTCAGATCATAAACAGTAACAACAACGCAACCCCGCGGGGACGGCAGTGAACATGCGTGCTTACTCACCAGCGGATGCGGGATGAGAATTTCGGTTTTGTCGCCATCGCTCTCCTTTTCCACTTTCTGTCCCGCGACAGACTGGAAGCTGATTTTCACCATGGCTCGGTGTCTCCGTCTGCTGTCTTGTCTCCTCCGGGCGCCTTCGCTGTTCGTCCGGGTTGTCGTAAACTGTCCACCTTTCTGAAACGAGTCCCCTCTCCACGTCGACGGGCGTCCCTCTTCTCACCGCTGGGATGCTTCTCTATCTGTTTTTGTCTTAAACACCGGAAGTGTGCTGTTTGGGTTTTTTTTTTTTTTTTCACCCCCCTGCCCTTAAAGGACCATTCCGCTGATTTCTACGGCGAGGACCATCGGCACACCTCTATTACAGCTACTTCACAAGTGCACGTATTAACCATGAAGCAATTGCTTATAAACATGCCATGCCTTGTCCAAATGACTCCAATGCAGAATACCCCCCCTCCCCCCCCCCCATTATTACTCATTATAGAGTAGGA
>JAPQRN010000006.1:7135846-7148362 GCA_037367275.1 Coranthus polyacanthus | reverse complement strand
CCCCCCATTATTACTCATTATAGAGTAGGATGAGTTTGTGTGGGACCCCGTGGAGTCCATTACCAAAGTTGAGAGGTTGTCTTGGGCCATGTTCACACTGCAGGCCCAAGTGGTCCAAATGTGATCGGATCTGGGTGTGAACGGCACAAATCAAACGGAATCCGATCCGATCCGATCCGAGCACACACACACACACACACACACACAAGGAGTTCAAATGCAACATATACACGAATGCAGCAGTAAAATGAATACAAAACATCACAGTGAGGAGACTGACAGGGACCTCTTTTACTGCACAGTGAATATTGCTGATACGTACATATTTTTGCTTAAAAGTGAGGTTTTGAATGCACAACTTTTACTTGTAGTGGAGTATTTTCACTGCGCGTATCAGTAGTTTTACTGAAGGGAATGATCTGAACACTTCTAACTGCACTGCTTTTGCGCGTGTGGTTCAGTTAAGGCCTGCGAGCTGAACACAAAAAAAAATCAGATCAGCAACTAGTCAGTGGTTAACATAACATGTACCTTAACATAAAGTGTTTCTGTGCATGTTTGTGTCAGTTGTCTTCCCTTCAGCCATATCCCAGCGGACATTAAAAGTGTCAGCATCACCATTTGTAAGTGATGTTTCACAGCAGCTCTGTCCGTAACGGAAGGTCAAGGTTCCACAGGTCGTAATGCCGCACACGGAGAAAAACAAAACGTTCTTTATTTATTTAGATTATTGTCACATTGACAGATGTTGAAAAGTACAAGCTATTCTGTCATTTACCCAGTGAGAGTAGCATCGGTGTGTGGTAAATATCACCTTATATGAAATACAGCGCAGTAATGGAATAAGATTAAATACATTCTGTAAGCAGGTTTCATATCTGTAACACAGGCTAAAATGTAAATTGTAATCTAAAAATCTTCAGAGACTCAGGAAAAACTAATGCGATAATGAGCCATTGCTTGGTAATAACATGGTTTCTGAGTTATACTGTATTGGGAAATGATTGATAGTTCATGTTGTGTGATTATAGTGTTGACGTTTCACTTTTGTCAACGGTTACCTCTCCATGGATCTGCATGCATCTCATGGGCGACCTCTTTTGATCTCAAAACGGATTGTTTTGTCAAAAGGTGAGGAGTTGGCAACCATAAAAATAAAAATCCATGACTTTTCCTGAACTTTAGATGATTCCATTTCATTTCATGGCTTTTCCAGGCCTGGAAAATGTAATCTTAAAATTCCATTCCTTTTCCAAGTTTTTCAGGACCGTGGGAACCCTGTGTGTAATTAGACTTTTGCCTAGAATTGTTGCATACTTTCAAGTAAAGGCAAATCTCTGAATAACAGACGTTTGTGTCTGAATTCATTCTCCACCGACTCCATCTTGCATACCTTGCTGATGTACAGGCCTCAGTGATAAGACATCTGATAGATGAATTATGACTTCAGTACACAAAAAAAAAAAAAAAGAACCACAGAGCTGTTTTATTCCAAATGTTTTTTTTTCTTTATTTTAATTGTAGGGCCCAGGCCTTTTGACACTTCTGAAAGCACCCACACGCTCTATGCTGAAACTGGAGTCAAAGTCAGCATACAGCCATATAGCTAAGAGTTCAAATTGACATTTCAATGTTGTTAAATACTTGGAAAAAAAATTAACAATTCCAGTACAACGTCTTTAGTACAGCATCATGCACAGCCAGTGGAGGAACATGCATGTTCAATGCTCATGGAGTAACTGTGGGCTTTTCAAGTACTGCCTGCACTGAGATTGTGTCTTGTTTGTCTGTTTGAATGTATACGTTTCTCATATGGAATTTCTCACTGCAAATTAAGAAGATGGTGGTTTCATCAGTTCAACTCAGCCTCATCATGTGGACAACCCAACATGCCCAGCGTACTCCGCTACCCACAATGCTTTACACTCAATAATTGTACTGGAATTATAAACCTTCTAAAGAGAAAGGCTCACACGTGAGGGGAAGGGGGGAAAGTAAGAATCATGTGCCGAGTTGCCAATGTCCTGATGAGCTCTCCCGCCAAAGCACGCTCACTGTGGGGCCACACAGCACTCCCAGGCCACTAGCTAAGTGGTGAAAATGAGGGGGGAAAAAAAAAAACAAGTTAATGAAATTGAAGGGGAGGGCCGGGGGGAGGGGGTGGGTTCCCCCGCCATCCTCGACTCCAGTTAGGTGACGTTGATCGCTCAGCACCTCACAAAGTGCACAAACACACAGGCTTTAAAGTTTCAGTTAATGCTTTCCCAATCCCCACCCTCCCTCCCCTTCTGCACTGCTCACACCTCTGCACGTTTTAGCAGTCTGAGAGATACTCAAAATGTAGATGGAGAATAAAAAGAGGATTAACAGATCCAGAGCTAATACCATGACATTCCTCTGCTGTACAAATTGTTAATATCCTATAGGTTAGCTAAATGTGAGCTGGCCCTTTAAGTTATGTACAAAGAAACCCACCAGCAACCATTTCAGCAGTAATATGAAATGCAAAAACAATGTCACTTAAATTTTTGTTGTTTCTTTTATGGTTTGGAAAGTAATTTGATTACAATAAACCAAAAACATGATGTTTAAGGTAATATATATATAATATATATTCATATGTCAAGGTTAAACAAAATCTACAAAGCAAAAAAAGGCATATGTACATGTTAACCCTGTCCCAGAAAACAATAAAGAGACCCAACTCTCTGGCTTTACCAAACCCATACCTTGCATCCCTCCCTCCTTTCCTCATGTGCTGTGTCAAAACCAAGAACACACGAGGTAAAGGGGTTTGTGTGATGGCAACTGAGAGGACACAAATCAATTAAATGAGCCACTGCAGCTTGATAGGATGAAGGCATAGATATGAACTGTAGCGGTTGCTGTGATGCGCATGCATTTCCGAGTCTGCGGCACTGAAAACTGGAGCCAGACTGGGCAGGCCATCACAGAGCCGACGCTGGGTACAGCCATGGATCTGTCACATTTCAAGGCATGCAACAAACACACCAATGTTCAACTTGCTCGTACCATTTCCATCACAATGTTTTAGCCGATACTCTTGCAGTATGTGTGTATGCGTGTTTATTTGATGTATACATATGCATGTAAACTTGTGTAATCTTTGTTCCTTGGTGTGTGTCTGTGTGTGTGTGTGTGTCTGTGTGTGTGTGTGTGTGTCTATCAGGAATTCTGCCTTACTTTAAATGCACGGACATTTTCTGTCTCTATGTTTGATGGACTGTTTTGTCATAATATTATACCTTACATGTCTCAGTGTGCAAGAAAGCAGCAGCATCTATTATTTTTTCTTATTTCTTTTGAAGGAAAAATTGTGAAAAAAGAAAAAAAAAAAGGTCAAATGTTCAATGAGGAGCAGAGGAGCTGGCAACTTCTGATGAGTTGATATGGGTACGTTTGTTTTTTGTTAGTTTTTCATTTGTTTCCTCAATTTTTGTTCAGAAACCAGAACAGCAGCTGCTGATGGGTCCGTTAAGCAGACGTTGCCTGGATGTTAGGCCAGACATGGTCCTGGTGGCTCCTCCTCCCACTTCTACACCCTTCCTCAGGCCTCTTGGGGGGGAGGCCTTTTCAGGTCCCTGATCTGTTTGACCAGGTATGTCTTTTCATCATTGAATTGTTCGTCCTCCGTTCTGTCGTTCTGGAACTTGCTGAGAAACTCGATGAGTTTGGTCTGGTTCTTCAGCAGAATGTCCAGGATGGGCTGCGTCTTGTTGGGGTTGGCCACAAACACCTGGTAGAGGAGTAAGGAAGACGAGCAGGATGTTAAGAAGAGCAGATATTTTACTCTAATGTTTAATGTGTTTAATGGCGCGGCTTCTTTGCCCCCGGGGGTTTCCAAGTTAAATGTAAGACTTTAAGAGCTTTTTAATACCACTTAGATTTCAATTTAATGGCAACTTCACTGCCATACTCGCAAAGTATGAAGCATATAATGGAAAATCAATATGATCTTTAAGTCCTAGACAAGAATAATTTATCAAGTACTTGAATTTGAGAGAACATTTTATTCTAATACATTCATATTTAATTCACAATGGCTTTGTGAGGTGTGTGTAAATCTAATAACATAAGATGAAAAAGATGCTTTCGTGACCGCTCTAAACGGCCACTAAAGCTCCATTTGAGACGCAAGTATTAACATTAGACATTGCATACACTTGTGATTTTATACATATGTAGCTGTTGTTGTGCATGATGTTGTGGCATTTATTTAATCCTACAAAAGGAAAAAATAATTCAAGACCTTTGTAAACGCAACTGTTGTTTTGTCAATGTTTCAGTCATCACTTCTTTAGTACTTTTAACACCCAGCGAGTACCCTGCTTTAGAGCAGTAGAGTGACAAGTTTGCCCTGGCATTCAGGCTGTTTAAGACACATCTCACAAACACCGTACACTGTGCTTCAGTTTTACCTTAAAAACATGAAAAGCCTCAAACTGGATGTTGCGACTCTTGTCCCGTAGCAGATTCATCATTAGTTTGAGATTCTCTGGCTTGCTGATGTATTTCGTCATAATGGTGAAATTGTGCCGGTCAAGAAGCAGCTCCCCCAGTAACTAAATCATTTCAGAGAGAGAAACGGCAGGGAATATTCAAAGTGCACAGTGTTCATATTAAGGTCATAAATGTACCAAATGCGGTTAAGAACAGGAAACACGAGATATAAATAGGCCTCCGAAAGCATTTTTACAGCTCCGTCACAAGATGGCGCTCACAACAAGGTGATCAGGACGGAGTGGTTTTGGTGAAACCCAACACTCCACAGAGACCCCATCTTTAAATAGATTTCTGAGTTGAGTTGCACCACTAGATGAGACCTGTTTACTGGGGCATGACCCGCGGTCCTTACCTTGAGGGACTGCCTTTTAGTCACGTAGTTTTCAGAGTGGAGTAACTTCTCATATTCACTAAAGAACTAGAAAAAGAGAGAAGAGAGACGTAGTGAGAGAGAGAGAAGACAGGAAAAAATAGAAGGTTGGAGGCGAGAAAAGAGAGAGAGAGAGACAGAGAGATTATCTAAATATGTCAAGTAGTGGTTTCACAATTGCATCTGTGTCTGGTATCAAAACACAATGACAAGAAAATGAGAGATCTTCCTTCAAAGACTGACAGTTACTTTGTGTTCACAGCCTACGGATCATGTCCCAAATGGCTGGTTTCATGTTGTTTGAAGGAGACAGCCAGCATGCCAAACACCCTAACTACTTAAGCCTTATTTTAAATGGAGTGGTGAAAAGGAAATGGTTTAGTTCATCTAAAGCTTGCAGGAACACTTATCTAAAGGTGAACCAATGTGTACATATTGCAAAACAGATGCATTCTTAGAGCAAGAGATGGCTGATAATCACTGTTTGTTCCTGTCATTCATTGTGACAGCTTCTGTACAACAAAATACTGACAAATATCTACTGGGAAAAAAAAAACACCTTTGGTGTTAATTACTTTTAAATGTGAGCTTTTTTTGTTTTAGCTACAAATAATGTTAGGAAAGAAAATATGAAGTAATGTACAAAGGACATTCACACCATCTTAAATGCTTTTTTGTCTCACTGAATTCGTTTTTAAGTACACCGCAGCAATACAAATGTCCTTAGTTTTAGTTCAGCATGTACTTACTCTGTCATAATGTTGCTCCAGAAACTCTGCACTCAGTAGCTTGTGTCTTGTGAGGAGGTCCTGGAAATAGACAAAATGGATTCAGCAACAGATTGAGACAAATGGTTCTGACTTATTCTGGTCACATTTAGATCCTTTTTAGACCCTGATCATAGAACGAACTCAGCACGGGTAGAAAATAATCCTTAGAAAGTACTGCTATTTTGTACTAGTTCAAAAAACAAAAAACAAAAAAAAAAACTAAATACCCTGACCCTAAAATTATACAGACAAAGACTTTTTGGGTTACAATGTGATTAGTGATATTTGTGGACATAATCCTTTCTGAAGACATAACAAGACTGGTTTATCCATTGCAATTAGGCTGGCAGAGTAATCCTTTTTTGGTCTGAATAAAACTGTGTTATAGATGGAATGTTGCCTTTAATGTCAGGACTAAAACTCAACCACAACATTCAAGCACCAGAGCAGGAACTTGCTTGCATGACACAACAAAGGACTTACGCCAGCCTTTTAAATGCAACACTATGCAAAGTAACCCCAGATAACCTTTTTCATACTTTAAAGCATCTGGCCTAAAGATGAAAGCCTAGACAAAAGGTGCACTGCTTCAAGTGATTTTAATTATTATGTGACCTACCTCGATTCTTATTTCATGTTAAGTGCTGTTAATATTACATGCACCTAGTTTGTTTCCCATTTCATTATCATAACTATTTTTAGTGCTATATTTAGAAAACTGTCATAAGGTTCCATGTCTCTAACCCATAACATAACTTTACACGCTTTCTGTTTCTCTAGTTTTAAGATGTAAGGAGTGTCTGACGTTTCAGTGCACTGATCCAATTATGCTTCAAACATATGTGCAACTAAGCCAACTTACTTTGAAAGTGGCAAATGCATCTGAGGCGATGTCGAATGTGGACATCTCCACATATCTGAAGAAGTCATAGAACTGCTCTGACCACAGTGTGATTTTGGCCAGTGGTTCATGTCGGATGCACTCCCGCAACATGATACCACAGTTTAGGGCGATCTCTGGAGACTCGTACCTGGACAGGACAAGGACTCACATTTAGTCAACTAGTCACAGGTCTGGTGTGGCAAATCATCTCTCCTTTCTTAATCATCCCATAGTAAATGTGACTGGTGAGAAATATTAAGTGAGGAGTAATGGTATAAAAGCAACAGCAAAGCAGTTACACTGAAAAGCCAAAGCATCATTTAAAAAAAAAAAAGGATCAGTGTGTCCATCCTCACCCTTTAAGCAACATGAAGAGTATATTCTGCTGGGTGCAGAGGTATTCCACCGTGGGTGTCCGAGTACCAATCTGACGCCTCAGGATGTTGTTAAAGATCTGAGCCACATCTTTCTTTCCCTGGAGGTAAGAGATAAACAATACATGAAATGGTTGATAAAGCACAGGTTAATGTATACAAAACAGAAGACACAGCGTTATCTGCAACACACTTCCAAATAGTTCAATCGCTTGCATTTGAGATGTAAGTAGAAGCCTCCAATGCAACTCTACACTTCAGGCACGGCGCTTTTTGAAATGTAATGTCCGTTAAACTTTTTCATATCTATGCTGCGGCAAAAAATTTACTTTACACATTCAGTGTTTCGGCAACAGGAAGGGGAAACGTGGATGTCCTCGCAACATACAGGCACTGACAGGCACTGAGACAAAGCTACGAACGTAGAAGCATTGTCACACTAACAACAGCTGGGTTCACTTTTCTGAAAAATCAGATTTGCGATTTTTGACCAGCGCTTTCTATTCAACAGGGAGGCAGAATGAAAGCAGGTTAAAGAGGAAGAGAAGATCACACAACACAATGAGTCATACTGTGATGAGGTGAGTCAGGGAAGCCTGCTGCAGCAGTTACCACACAGCACCAGTCTGACATTGCACGGAGACGTGAGTTTGCCCACATAACTGTATAGGCAGGTTTAAAATCGACTCTTCTCTCTACCCCAAACACATGAACCCCAATCTCACGTTGGGAGATATTTCTTTAGTGTGTACATGAGCCTCTGTGTTAAAATGTTCAACGCCACTCTATTTTCCTTATCTTTTAATCTTTACCCTAGACACACCAAGCCTCACCTCAAAGTCGATGAGCTGCAGGTCTGCTATGAGGGTGCTGAGCAAGCCGCTGTTGTAGAGCTCCTGTGCGAGCTGGGCCACTGCTTCTGTCTGGGGCTCTTTCTCATTAGTGCCATAAAGGATCTCTTTCATGGCCACCAGACTCTTTGACACCTCCTCTGTAGCCTGAATATATGGATATAAAAATAAAACATACCATAAAGAACACATGACTCTGTTTCTCAGTAGTTCTCAGAAAGACGTTCTCAGAAAGCTTCCCAAACCCTAGCTTCCACAAATAACAACTACTTGATCACTTTCAGGCGTCCAAGTGAAATCTCAGTGGTGATGAATCCTACTAGTGAAGTGAAATTATGAGTTTTCACCGTACCTTTTCTGCCTTTTTGTCCGAGATGTCGTGCTTCTCAAGCACTGTCATGCTGTCCTTAAGGTTCTTGACGATGTCCGCCGGCGACTTGTGGGACTTGCCAAAGGGGAAAGGCATGGTGGAAAGTTACCACGAGCAACCAGGCAGCGGACTATCCACCTGTGGGATGAGATGAATCAGCTGGGTCAGAGCCTCAACAGGGACTGCTTTGAAATGACCTAGAGCTGGGCTTTCAGTCGTTACAGCAGACTTTAAGCGCTCGCGTAGATCATTACAGATCTATTGTCACTGACTTGCAAATGATTCAGAAGTCATACTCATCATGTAGACATACCAAATAATACCATGCAAGTCTGAACAAAGACTGCCAAGACTGATCTTAAGAAGACAACAGTTGATACAGTGCTCTAATGGATACATTTGAATGTTTACACTAACTGCGACACCTTGAGTTTAAATACACAAACTGAGAACATGTATTATACCAAGTAAATTAACCTTTTTTTCTTCTTTTTTTTTAATTAGAAAACCCGCTTATCTCACCGAACTTTCACAACAAATACTCCCTTACTTGTCAGTCACTGCTCATGTTGTGGCTACATCATTGTAGTATATGAATATACTACCACTTGCAAAATGTTATTTATACTTTGTTTTGACAACACAACAGAAAGGATCAAGATACTGTTGTCAGAGGTATTACCTGTCTATTATACAGACATTTAAACTCCTGTAGTTCAGCTTTTTATCTGTTTACAACACTCTTACATTAAAACACACACACACTCTTAATAAGACAGTGAATACACATCCTAAAATGGACAAGCTATTGCAATACTATAGTGAATTATGCTATAATATCCAGTTCTGGTGCTTAATAGGATTGGACGATCTGACCAAAAGGTACAGACAGATCAATTAATCTTCCTTCTCAATTTTGAAATATGTTGTCCAGCACAGACAGAATAGAAATGGCTGATGGTTTCTCTATTGCACAAATAAAGCACAGTGTTAAATTAAAGACACCGCTATTTGCACTGGAGATCATTATTTTGTTATTAAAATAACCAATAATACCTGGATGAACTGAATAATTGAAAAAAAAGAAAGAAATAAGAAGACTTGTAATTGTCAGTGAACATTAAGTCAATGATAAACAGACATTTGCCCAGCAATCTTCTGTTGACAACTGTTGTAAATACAAGGAATGGCAATTCTCACTATGGAATCTATCCCAAAGAAAGGCGCTGATGCTGAGCCTAGTGTACTTTACACTACAACATACACCGTCTTTCATGCCAAGAGCCATACTCTGCTGCTTTCATCAAGAACAGTGCTGGTGTAAAGACAGGTGCTCCTGCAGTAGGACGAACCGTAGTGACAGCTAACCCCGATGCTACACTGGGAGTAAAACCCAAACGAAGCACCCATTTCTGGTATTTTGTATAACTACTGGTAGTTTGTTAAGTCGTATATGAGACTAATGTTAAAAACAAACCCACTTTAAGCAAGGTGGCCAGGTTTTATAACTGGTGACCATCACATCTACATCAGATGTTTATTGCCTAATTAAACTTGAGGTCACTGTCAGTAAGTTAATGATTAACTATGCAATATTTACTCTGACACAGATGACACGATGACATAGCTGCAGACCTTTGTATGGCCCACTCCCTGTACAGTGAATTATTAGTAATCACATTGTTACTTAACATGCTGTACTTCCCAGGTAACTTATTTAGGTCAATAACACACCATTTGAGTTTCCATTCTAATCCGAGATAAAACTGACACACGCTACAGAGATCATGGCAAGAGGGACGGGCAAAGCAACAAACATGTGACACAACCATATCTTACTGCTGCTCTTTAACTGTGTTACTTAACAAGGATCCTTATCTATGCAGTTCTCTGTCCCACCCATCCACCTTTAACACACGAAGAGGCAAAAGCCAGTGTTTTCTGAATTTACTAGTCGTACACTGTAAGAGCAAAGAGAAATTAGCGACACAATAAAAGGTGCTAATAGAAACTGGATGACTACACAATCTGTCCTTAAAAAAAACAAACCCCGTCAACATTGTTTTAGCTCAAAATATTCTGGTCGTTACATATGCTACACTTTGAGACATTTGTTTCCCAAGGGATACTACGATTTTACAACAACACTTTATTTAATCTCTTAGACGTAAACATGAAGCAGTAAAGTTGATGGTTAAATAATCTAACACTAACCTGTTGTCCTGCAAGGATCCTCTAACCTCTTAACCCAAACCCAGGAGCAGTCTTGTTCCTCGTGTGTCTTGGCAGAGAGTCCACTTTTAGAAAGCAACACTAGAGCCAGGAATATAAACCAAGTAGCACCAAAGTGGGAGGTGCAGTCCACTATTCATATATGATGTGTCATGTGTGACAGAGCAGCTGACACACAAAACTCATCACCGGTTTCATCGATGATCTAAGCACATTTGTTGTGTTTGCTTGCATCTTTATTTTATCCAGACACACCTCAACTTGGCCAGGTGGCTAAATCCGTCTTTCGCACTGACTAATGCTCGTTAATTTATCCAGCAGGCAGCACAACCGCTTCAGTATGAGTGACGCAAACACGAAGAAACATATGGCAGGTTCAAAATCAGCTGGAGAGGCCAGCAAATGTCAGCCGTTCTGTGCGTCTGACTTTTCCACAAAGCTGACTCCCTCGAAGAACGTTATTACATGCACACCAGAGAAAACGCAATCTAATCAAGTGGACGGCAGCTGTTGCAACCTTACGTATAGTTGACACACCAGAAAACAAATAAAACGGTGTCAAAGGACAGCTCGAACGTCACCCCCACCCCTCAGTCCAGACGGCAGCAGATGCTCCATCATCTGACAGTAAGCTAGCGACTCTGCTAGCAGTTGGCTAATGCTAGCCCAGTCATCTAGCTTGTTTACATGTGTCAGAAACTATTTCACAACCCCTTCTACTGGCCTTATTAGCAAATAACACACCTTCCACAACGGCAGGTCATACAACTTGCAATCCCTCGGTCCTCTAATCTAGCCAACATGAAGCTGACAGTGAGCACCGCCCCTCTGAGTTTTCCATGTCTGGTTTGTGATGGTGTGAAGCCTGCCAACTTTGCGCAATACTAAAATTGACACCAGCTCATACAGTTATTCTCTGCCTGGTAAACGTAAGGTAACGTTAACTACAGCTGCAATAATAGACGCGATTCCACAGCCTTTACACCTCACTAGTAGCTATTTGTCCTTTTGAAAGCTAACGTGGCCTATAATAAACGCTATTTAAATCACAGTCCACCACACAACAGTGCTCCTGCTGGCTTGCTTTTTAAAGTGTTTGTGTGTGGTCGCCACACAGAAGAAGGCCGTGACGGGCCTAAAGCTCGCAAAAAATGCGCTTGCTGTGTTAGTTTTATTTAAAATAGCTGAGAATATAGTGCATTTTGTTCGCTAGAAATGTATCGTCATGTTAATGTGGTTAGGTTAGCTAGCTAGCTTAGCCTAGCCAGGCCTGGAAGTGGTTCTTCGCGCTAGCGCTATGAAAGCCCATGCCTGACTTTAGCAGATCATCAAAAGCAGGCTCAGCTAAACATTTCTGCTCGGCGAGAGCTGTTCGGTATGCTAACGCTAGCAAATGTGGCTAACAAGCTAACCTTAGGAGTACCGCTGTTAGGTTGAGCAATTTTACACTACAGTGCATGCAAATATTAATTAATGACATTGTATATACGCTACAACACAATACCTTTAAATTTGCTTTTTCAGTAGTTCCCCTCGATTTGGCAAGACGGCAACTCAGGTGCTCCTTAGAACAAAAACTGCTTTGTTTTCCTTGTTCGTCGCCTCCCCTTGTTTGTACTGTAGTTAATTGTGCGGCCCCTGTTTCCTAGTTCTTTCTCTGAGCCACACTGGTAACGTTAGCGGCACAGGGGTTGTCACTGCAGCAGCGTCTACTGCCCCCTCTGGCCGCCTGCTGTCACGACAACTAGACAACTGGACGTCCGCACGAGGGCGCGCTCACCCCACTGACATATCATGAACAAACTCACTGCAGTACTTTCAAATACATACTGAAATACTTCACAGTACTTCCAAAAACGAGAGAAGGTCAAATATAGAGTCTGGTGATATCTGTTTTTATTTGTAGAACAAGTATGACACTCAAAATAAGTCGGAAAGCCCTTAAAAGACGATTGAATTAAGAAATTTTGTTTTATGTATATGTGACATCCCACTAATCAAATAAAAAACGTTGCCAGTAGTACTCTAAAACATTGGTCTTACATTCGAAGTAAGTGATACGGAATGTGACACTGATGATAATGATGAGGATGAGGATGACAAACTATATAAATATCAAAACAATCCACCTATGGATTGACC
>JAPQRN010000006.1:7101536-7117029 GCA_037367275.1 Coranthus polyacanthus | reverse complement strand
CACTCTGTCAGAGGAGGACATGCGTCCGTCTCCGTCCACACTCTGTCAGAGGTGGACATGCGTCCGTCTCCGTCCACTATCGCTGTAGAACACGTGTAAAACTCTCTTGTTCGTCTGGTTCTTTAAACGTGTTGGACGTCGCCGAACGCAGCCACAGTGTCTTTGTAGAATAGAGTTGTCTTAGTGGAACATGTGAACATGTGAACATGTGAACATGAGGAAATGTTGTGGCATTAAAATGACTAAATCGCTAGAAAACAAAACGCTGCATAAAAGAACGTGTCTTTGTCAAAACAAGAGTTTAGTTGGAACTCGACTACATTTTGTAAGAGGTGGATGGACCAGCCTACGTCGACAAGACGACAAGACACAAGAAAATAAGTTTGACTTCAGATATTTTTGAATATTAAGTGGGGTGGCACCACAGCGCCCCCTATAGACCAGCTGCCACTGGTTATGATGAACTCAAAGTATTTCCTGAAATCTGAGAATGTGACTGATATCTACAACTCGATGAGTACGACAACACATCAGTACCAGCTGAACGTGAGCTACAGGATGACAATCAACCCAGTAAACTGTGTGTAACTTCAGATGTGAGATGGTTTACAAGTGTCTGAACGACGGCACAGGAATCCAGACCGAATGAAAAGTCATGAAAAACAACCAAGGACAAACTGAAAGACGACGAGACAGTGACAGAAGGAGCTGCTGTCTGTGTGTCCGGGGCTAAATCACTTCTTCCCTGATTGTCAAGTCAAACAAAGGTTGGCGTGCGCCGAGCCCCCCCCGTCACCCCCACCCTGGAAGAAAAACCTACAAACCCTTAACACACACTTACACACTCCCCAAATCCCCGCGTCTTTGTGCTCAGCAACAGGAGGTGTGGTCGGTTTTCTACAGTTAATGAGTTAGTGGGGCCACGAGGGCCAAGCGGAGGCACGGGTCATTCATTCATTTAAGCCTCCTCAGCCCACCCCTCCCTGCACAAAAACACACACACACACATGGATGACACACACCACAGCTCACGGACACAGACGTACCTCTGCTGGAAGGAGAAGAAAACATTTGACTCACATTTCAAACAAACATTCATCCACTTTTTGAAAACCACACTTACACACACACACACACACACACACACACACACACACACAGCTCGTCTTGGCGTCTGGAGATACAATAGTTTCTGCAGCAGCTGGTCAGCAGTAGCTACACACACACACACACACACACACAACACACACACATACACACAGACACACACACACACACAGACACACACACACACACACACACAGACACAGACACACACACACACACATACACACACACATACACACAGACACACACACACACACACACACAGAAAGACTACACAGACACACAGACACACACACACATAAAGACTACACAGACACACACACACACACACACACACATAAAGACTACACACACACATAGATACACACACACATAAAGACTACACACACACACACACACACACACATAGACACACACACACGTAAAGACTACACACACACACACACACACACACACACACACACACTGCTGCTGGAGCTCACTGGACCACGGGTGGGTTATCAGGGGACACGCAGGGCATTGTGGGAATTTATCATGACTGATGCTGGAGCAGGCAGCTATTTTACAGGGTTCAGAATATAAATGTAACCCCTGCAAGCTAAAATATCACCAGCATTTTTTCTTTTTTTTTCTTTCTGGTTGTACATTCAGAAATAGTACGCGTTTTGGA
The DNA here is from genome assembly GCA_037367275.1 of Coranthus polyacanthus. Lineage (NCBI taxonomy): Eukaryota > Metazoa > Chordata > Actinopteri > Kurtiformes > Apogonidae > Coranthus > Coranthus polyacanthus. Next base: position 7,115,252 of record JAPQRN010000006.1, on the reverse strand, counting down.
GACCACAGCAGTCGTTGTACAGGAAACTGGTTGGTAAATTGGTGGGGATGTAGTTTTAACAGTACAGCCTTTTTTTTTTTTTGTATGGTGAAACTTAACACATCACTGAACAAGATTTGACACGTGAAAACATAGGCTGTGAGCTTTTTATTTTCTCACTTGCTCTTTTCTGTTATCAGTGGTGTTATTGTTGTTTTGTTTGTCATTGGGTTTTTTTGTTTGTTTTTCTTTTTTTTCATATCTGTACAGTGACGAGTGATTTGTAAGTGATGGATGTTATGTATGGCAATAAAAATTGAAGTCATAAAAACATCAGCTAACGCATTACTTAACAGTAGTTAATGCAATAACTACCAGTTAACTGTACTAGACACATTATTTAAATATGAATGAACTAATGTTCAGTGAATGTATCCTTATTGTCAAGGGTTACCTTATACATTTCTACGCGTCAAATCTTGTTCAGGGATGTATTAGTTTTCCTCGATTCTTATTCTCTGAAGAATCACACTTCTCAGGTCTTGCTGTTTTTTTTTTTTTAGAAGGCAATGACCATGGGAACACTACCTTCCATCCGCATAGCGCCACAGTCTGCTAACTGAAGCCGACAGATGACAGGCCGACCACATCACCGGATTTAGTTTTAGGGGAGAAAAAGAAAAAGAAACCTGAGGGATATGAGGGAGGACTTTTGCTTCAGCTGTGGGTTTGTGACCCAGCATATGAATTCTGAGGTTAAAGGTCAGTGAAATGCAACAGTTGGCGTGAGAGAGAGAGATGCAACGGCGGAGGCGGGCATATGGTGCTGAAACAGATCCCAGGGGAACTAAGCCATCCGTGGTTGCTTCTCAACTGTCTTTGACTGCGGGAGAACAAAGGCTTCTTGCTGTGGACAGCAGCACTGCAGCTGGCTTATACGGAGTCACGTAGAGCCCGAGTCATCCTGTTTTCACAAGAGAATGGTATGCAAGAAAACATACATGTACATATACGCTTTGTGCTGACCGCTTCTAATCAGCATGTCTTTTGTGAGCGTGAGGGATGTCTGACGCAAAGTTTGGAGTTTGGAGACTTCAGTGTTTTAAGGGTTATTACGTCAACTCACATAGGCTTCGCAAAATCCTACTCCAAATACTTTCTAGTTATGAATTTTTGAGGTTTGCCGCAGAGAGCTAAATTTCATCATTTCATCATTAGTATGTGTAGTGTGAGCTTATTTTTCGCTGGACTGGGTTGAAATTTCCACCGAACATTCAGGAAAGAATATGGATCATTTCCATCCATTAACTCATGGAAATGAGTTTGTTACTGAACTCAAATGAATAAACAGAAATGGTTTTTGTTGCCTGAATGAAGAATTTTTTTAATTTTCAAAAATGAATATCTCACCGCCACATTTCACTAACTTGCAGCACAATTGTACAACTGATGTCAGCGAGGAAACACATTGCATTATGTTAGGTTATAGATGCATGTGTAAAGCATACAGGTAACTTTCGCTGATGGTTTTTCAATGGTTGGCTGCTTCATAAAAATATTCTGCCCGGAGATTAAGTTGAAAGACAGTTTCAGAGCTTTTTCCACTCTTTCCCATGGCGACACGTTTGTGGCATGGATAGCATACTTGAATTAAAACTGTCTCTTGATGATGCCAGGTTATTCCTTGATACCCGTGACAATCTCATAAAAGTTACTGTCGTGGAAACGGACACTGTGACAAAACTTAATTCCGCCTTTTATTTTTTTATTTTTTTGCATTTTGTGGGGTCATTTGGTTTTCTGACGACATCTCGAGAAAGCTGCAAAACCGTTCTGTTACATAGTTTACCTGTAAAGACGAATGTTATGGTCAAAAAACTGACCATACCATACCATGTAAGTTATGTTCTTATGTAACTACAGTATTGTGACGACCACGATGCCCTTAGCGCGTATCCGGTCTTGGTCATAACTTGGTTTCAGTGTATGGGGTCTTGACTACAACACTAGAAAACAGACCATGTGATATTACAGTTATAAGTGTACAAACAGACGCACACTCTGGTTACATTTCAGTATTTTTATTACAACAATGGTTCCATGTCTCAAACAACACATCATGTTACCTACAAAAATGCACAGAACTGTGCTAGTATAATATACTGTAGTATACCACAAACTGATACAGTGGCAATGGGACAAATTTACATGACCGTGTTTATGCATTTACAGATAAGGGTGCTTCCAACAGCCCACCAGTGTAAGTCGTAAATGAATTCCCTCTTTGTGAGGCCTTATGAGACGGGTAAGGCTTAAAACACCAGTGTACCATCATTCTGGCTTAGTCTCAGCATAGATAACGGCTTATTTCTACTCCCAACTTCCAAATGAATAAAAGGACATCTGTGCATTCTCAATGCTTCATACACAGGTGAGCGTTGGAGGCTTTCATCAAGATACTTTGTAGAGAAAGGAAACAAAAGACAGCGATAGATTGTGGTTGCTAAAGGTGGTGAAAGGTGCCAGAAGGAGTTCAAACGCACTCCATACAAAACCCATCACTCATCGGAATCACCGAAGTATCTGACAAGTCTGTCCATTGCGCTTTGCCCTCGTGCATACACATGCTGCGTTGGTTCAGTCACTTACAGTAACAGGACCTAGGATTTATAAGAGGTAGGGTCTGTTCCCAGTCACAATCAAAAGCTCTCATCTCAGTCGACAAACAAAACACTCGAGAGAAAAATAGAAAAATAAAAAATAGAGATTCTGACAGAACATGAACAAGAACAAGAACAAAAAGAAAACCACGAAAACAAACTAAGCCAGTGAGATGCTCTTGGTCCAGTCTGTGTTACATTCACAAGCCAAGCCCAAACAGTTTCTCTGCCGTAGCACCAGAATTGTTCCCAGTCTTCATACCTCAACATGGAGCCAATACGGATCACAGTTTCCTTAATACTTTAATGTTAACATGACCAGGAGATGCATAGTTGAACATGCATTCATGTAACAATTCTTTTGTTTAACCCATTTTTTTAAAGTTAGCTCAGGCAATGTGGTCCCCTTTTTAAGCTACAGATGAAATGCTGTATCATGGCTGCACGCAGCATTGCACATCCTTGATTTTGACATCTGCTGAAAAGTGTCACACTTGGTTCTGACCAACGAGTTAACAGTACTCTAGGATCCGTACACCTGCACATACTTTGTACAGAGACATTTTTAAGTTCTTTCGGTGTGGCCAAAACATGCAAATTTGCAAAACGTCAGTGTGGTAGTAATTTAGGCAGCAACGAAACCTGTTTTTTTTAAAGTCTGTGACACAAAAATGGATGAGTGTGTAAATGAGTTGAAGTCTCTGCAAAGGGTACACATGGAGTGGAGTCATTTGCATAATGCACACATCCCTCAAACAGAACAGATTTCTTTCAACACGTGATGTTTTGTAGTAGAGCTGCATCATACAGACTAACAGAAAACCATATTGCTGAAAACTCTTTAACAGTTGAACTATTTCTTCATCTTAAAAAAATGTAAAATACATATATTAAAAACGAGAGGAAATATATATCAGAAGTTTGGTTAATTTGAATAGAATTAAAAATCTCTTCTCATATGGAACTTGATCTCTTCAGTTTTCTGAAACCCCTTTGTTCCTAAGTGTAACCACAATTTTTTTATGCTGCCAAACTCTATAAATCTAACTCTATGATGATGCTGGCTGCTTTATAGCACCCATGTAGTACCCATAGTACCCATGTTGTCTGTCTTATAGGTCTACAGAGACCTGTAACAGTTAGAGGTTATACTGTGAAAAAGACTAGGTCCAGTTTTTAGTTCTCAGACTAAAATGTGTATTTTTTTTTGCTCATCACTGTCTTTAAACTTAAACATAGAAGGACTTTTGAAGCTGAATGGATTTGGCTTTATCTTAAAATATCTTTTGTCGATACAGCATCTGATAGAAAATAAATAAAATATATACTTAAGTTAAAAGTAAACAGCTTGAACTATGCATGATTGTCACTAGGTTACAACCAGAATATATGTATCTGAATATTGCATTGACTGCAGAGTCCACAGCTGTCTACATATTCAAACTACTGAGGTACATTAAGAGACCAAGTCTCCAGAAGTGGGATAAAAACTGTTACAAAGGTGTGGGTCCTTGCACTTTGACAAAGCTTACGTCATCAAATGAGCACCACAACTATGACTACATACTGTAGCTCTAAATGAGAAAACAAAGGGGTTCCTGTGGTCCATCTTGAATGACACAATGTGGCAAATGGGGAGTTGCTTAACATTTAAGTCATTAAAACATGAAATTTGTGAATAATCTTTTCAAATATGTCAAGATATTTATACTATGCCGACAGCATACTTGGTTTACCTTTTGTAGAATAACTACTCGTGAGTCATTAAAACGCTTCTTCTGACAAAGAGGATAGGAAACAATTAAATAAAATAAAATAAAATTAAAAAGGTCAAAAGGTCACCAGCCACACAGGTTGGGCTCAGATCATTTCAGAGATGTGTGTGTGTGTGTGTGTGTGTGTGTAAGCTGGCAAAAGAACTGTATGTGTGTTTGCATACAAACAAAGACCCACATAAAGCACTACTGCCCCCTGTGTGGGCACACTAAGAACTGCAGCAGCAGTCCAGCACCCAACCCAACACACAACAACAACACACCAGCGGCACACATTCTCCGAACCATCACAATGGCAACAAAGAGTTCTGCTTGAGTTAATGTTGTGTGTCTGTGTGTTTGTGCGGATGAACGAGCACTCCGCTGTCACAACCCACAGTGAGTGAGTGTGTGTAGGTGTGAATCATGAGGGTCCATGGCTGCGTGTCCCCCTGCTGGCAGTGTTTGCTCAGGAGCCAGAGTCTGGTTGAGGCTGCGACTTCTGCGATTGGCTCTGGGTGTTTTGACCCTCATGGCTCAGCTCCTCGCGCAGCTCGCCCATGTCCATGTCTGGCAGGACCTCCTCGATGGGAGTCGCTGCTGCATCCTCGCAGTAAACACACTCCTAAACACAAATACACAGAGACTACTTTAAGTATTTTAAGCATTTCTCATAAGCCCACGGGTGACTGCATCTAATCCCAAAGCTGTACAATACAACACAAACAACGCAACAACAAAATTCCACTAGAGACAATTTGTTTAAAGCAGCTTATTGTACACAAAAAACAACATACAAGGAAACAAACAAAGCTAAATGTGAAAGCTATGCAATCTGGAAACATCTTTAAATAAGTTAGTTCTACACACAGTTAAAACATAACTAGGGATGCTAGAATTGTGAAATTCGGTGCCGATACTGATAACAACGTTTAAACTGCCATCTGTGAAATTTCTTAGTTACAGAGATTTCTGTAACCACCAAATCCCTGATCTCTGAGTTTTCACATCTTAGAACAAATATATACAGTACAAACCCAATCCTTTGACATACACAATGTGTGTGGTTCTCACCTTCACATTGATAGCAGCAGGTAGACCTCCCCTCCTCATCCACGGGTGTTCCTCTACCAGCTCCCGTCGCTGGTCTGATGTGAAGTGTGGCTGGCTCTTCTGCATATGCCTCAGCCTCTCCTTGTCTTCCCGCAGAACTTTCTGAATGTCCCTGTGAGGCAGGAAACAAGACAATTCACAGTTTTCCACTGACCATTAAGCAACATGCAGAATACCAGTATTAAAGAATTTAATGTAAAATGTAATTACATTCATCATCTGACTTACCGAGATGGCATCTGATATGTCATCATGACTTTGTCATCGGCATTTGCCATCAGCAGCCAGAGGGGCTCCTGGAGGACGTATTTGATGAAATGCTCTTCGTCCCCTTGGGTGGAGACCTCAGTCTGTGACTGGCAACAATCAGAGCCTCTTTCACCCCTCATCTTGCCTTTGGCCTTGGCCTTGAGGTCGTGTTCCAGTGAGTCTATGCTGCCAAAGTACTTGCTGGTGTTGCTGCTCCCTGTGTACAATTTTAGAGAAACAAAGGTGTAGTGAAGGCGTGTGCAAGTGGACTAAAAAAAACACAACATAGTAGGGGTGGGTGATCTGATTATCTTATATTGTGGATGATCTTTATTTGGGATATGTTTAAATTTACAGAGAAAATCATACAGAGTGCGCCTTTCCTAATCTACAAATATTAATTGAACGGGCAGAGTACCAGTGACAATATGGCATTTTACAGAGAGTGTTGCATCATGGGTTGTCAGTTTCTACTGATTCATTCATGTTTTTCATTCAAATTTCTTAGTCCACTTTAACTAGTAGGAGGTTGTGTAACATGTTTTTGCTGCCGCTACAGAAATAAGTCATCTTCAACATCTTCCTCTACTGACCTGTTCTGCTGCCAGAAGCTCCACTAGCTGATGTACCACAGCGATTACACCCTGAGCCTGAGCCGGAGCCTGATCCAGAACCAGATCCTGAACCCATGGAGCCAGAGGTGGCTGATCCGGTCCCTGAGTGAGAATCCTCCTGTTCCTGCAGCAGGATATCCAGCAGGTCGCAGGATGAGGAGTTCCCGTCACTGTGAACTCCATCTCCTGGAGACTCCACCTGAAACAAAAAGGCAGCAAACCATCAGAGATAAACACTTCACTGACATGCTGAAGCATGCTTTACGTGGAAGCGTTGCTGTGTATGCAGTGGGGGATAAGTATTCTTTACTTTTCGTTTAACACAGACCCAAAGCAACAATTCAAAAGAAATTTTGACCAGATATTAGTATTAACTCCAGAAATTCACACAGATAAATAAATCATATCAAAATTATGTTTAATAAAGTGGAAAGACGCAGGAAAACATTAATTTCATTATTTAATTTTATTAAATTCTCCAGTTACTACCAATGTCTAGTCAACATTTCATGTGATTAGCTGGACTGGAAATGTGTCCAGATGAGATGTGTTGTTCTCTACTGTATGAAACCTCTTTGATCACCTTGTAAAGTGCAGACAAGGCAATTCAAGCATTTTAATCATATTACTTTAAGATCAGTGACACTGTCTTCATCACTCTGTTCTGTGTGTCTTACCTGTTGATGGCTTTCGGGTTTGGCTGTGGCCCCATTCTTCTGCTCTCCTGATACTCCTGCTACTCCCAGTGTAGCTCCAAGGGGGGGTGCTGTGCTGTCTTGACGTTCCACTGAGCGTTGCCCCTCCTCCATGCTCAGCAGATTGAGCTGCAGTGGCGAACTGCACCGCGATTCGAACAGCGGTGGCGACGTGGTGGGCTCCCGTGCCCCAGAGGCTGGTGTGGAGCAGCGTGATGCCGCCCCCTCTCGGGGCTCCACAGCTGGAGCTTTAGACGTCTCAGGGGCTAGGCTGTAGGGGAATGGCTGAGCTGGATAAGGAGCTTGAGTCACAAACTGTGTGTGTTGGACAGGGAAAGAAGGCTGGGCTGCAAAGGGCTGCTGGGTAGTGTAGGCAGGCTGAGGGGCCTGGAAAGGCTGCTGGGTGGTAAAGGCAGTCTGCACAGGGAATGGCTGTTGGCTGGTGTAGGGTGGCTGAGTTTGCATGGAGTAGGCTGGCTGTGGCGGCTGAAAGGGCTGCTGGGTAGTGTATGCAGGTTGTGTCTGGGTCGGTTCAGGGAAAAACGTAGGTCTAGGAGCTGCACCCAGCTGTCCTATCTGGCCTAATTGTCCTATTTGGGGGAAGAGGTAATTTGGCAGCACTAAAGCCACCACAGGTGTAACAATGGGGGTAGGGAATGGAGTGGGACCAGGTGGGGCTTGGGTGTTCTGGCTCTCTCCGAAGCCTGTGGAAAGGGAGGGGTCAGGGCGGGGGGCCTGAGCTGGCGCGGCAGGTGCTGGGGGGAAGAGTGGATAGGCAGGCACCATAGTTGGGTAGGAGACATTAAAAGCTGACTGCGATGCTTCTGACGGAGACCACGACGTTTGGTTGAGGCCCTGGAGTGGGGGGCGAGGTTTGCGGTTTGACACAGCGCTGTCTGACGAATCAGGATGCTTCATACGTGGTTTCTTGGACTTCCTGTTGCGGCTACCCTTCTTGGCAGTAGTCTCTGGCCTGGTAGTGCCTTGTTTGACAGCACCACGTAATGCAGAGGATTCTGAGAAAATGACACACAGAAGTCAGCGTGTGTGTTTGGGAACTCCTTACAGGACAATAAATTAGCAAAAATGAAAACTTAAGCATAGAAAGAGGTACTGTGGCACGGCAAGTTTCAAACTTATCTGAACTAATTTCTGTTTTTGTAAGGTAAGGTAGGGCTTGGGATTTTGCAAGGTAAGGTGAACTTAAGAAGATAAGGTTACTTGCTATGTGGCAACTATTAAGTCTTCTGTACCTTCAGCATGGGCTAGACCTCTGTGCTTGTGCAGATATGTGGAACAGTCCTTCTGGAAAGACCTAGCGTTGCGGAGCTCTCGACAGCGGTTGAGGAAGGCCTGCTCTTCTTTCTGGGTGTGTGCTGCCAGCACCTGCTTGGTCAGACCAAGCCTCTTGTAGGCCTCCTTCTCCTGACTGGGCGGAGACACCACACTAACAGGAAGAATCGGGGGTGCTGGACTCTCTGCCACATCCTCGATAATCTCTGTAGAACAAACAGGAGACAAGCCATCAAAAAAGGTTGCTCAGGTCTGATCAAGTTATTTTGACTCGTGAGATACTCCGAAACTCACCAGATTCTGGCTGAGGTTTCTTGTCTCCCACATGGACGATGGTGCTGCTGTAGCTGCACTGTGAGGTGATAGACACTACGCTCTCTGCTTTGCTGGGCAGCGTGAGCGGTGCCAGGGGGCCTCCCACCACTGCAGCAGCCCCAGATGGAGGCTTTTTAAGTGCTTTCATGTTTGACAAACCTGGCATCAAAGGATCTGTATTGGAGGATAAATCAACTGTCAGCACTCAGCACCCAAGTTTACATTAACTTCACATCATGACATTCTAATTCTCAAGCAAAACGACATGTAAAGGACAACAAATTATCATGTTATCTGCCTCAGGCTACATCCACACTAATAAAACACTGCTTTAAAATGAAAACGATCTCCGTCCACGTAAGCGTTTTAACAAAATTTCAGGAATAATCTCAGAACATTCTAGCACGCCTGAAACACATATCACACGACCAGGGGGCTGATAATGCTGCTGAACATGGGAATAGTTGCAAATAGCTCAAATAAAAGATTGCCTGCTGTGAATGAAATCTGTACCTGAGCTTGAAAATCATTTGTCTAGAATTAAGATCACATGTAAACAGAGTGGATCTTACACAATCTACGATGCCGTGAGCCTGTAAAGATGCGTGATGTGCACATACCTGTGTTTGTATCCTGAGGCACCTGCATACCCTCGTCTGAGACCTTCTTGTCATCATCCGAGTTGGAGGAAGTGGTGTTGGAGGAGAATTGGTACTTTCGCTTCACTGTGATGGGAATATTACAACTCTCCAGGTACCTGAGAAACAGAAAGAGACCAAATCAGAGACTGCACACTTTCTTTGTTTTTACGAACACAAGTCTTCTTTTTTCCCCATCAGTATCAGTCATTTACCTGATGACACTATCAAGGCAGCTGATCTGCTGGTAGGAGCAGACGGTCTGATCTTTGCAGGTGAAGTCCTCCATGCTGGCTGCAGTACTGTCTCTGGCCAGCAGAGGGGGTGCAGCGTCCTTCATACGCACTGCTGGACTCTTCTGAGATGTTGCTGCTGAAGAGAAAAGAATAGATATTGTTGAAATCACACACACAAAAAGACACATGCTTTTAATTGTAGTTGATGAAAAATTATACATTATTCATTTTCACTGAAAATATTATATTATACATAATAATTATTATATTCCTGCTCTTCCTCCATTTGTATGATCTTTGGTTTGTCATAATTTGCACTTAAGTGAAAGTTTCCACTGGGTTGCATTAAATTGTACTCACAGTCAGTGGTCTTCTTTTGCTCAGGCTTGGATGAAGACGGTGAGGGGGACGGAGAGCGCAGGCCCACTTGGCTGTCCTGGTTCTTCAGCATGTGCACCCCTTTACAAATTTCCTGGAACGTCCTCGGGGGCTTGGCCTTGCCCGTCTCCTCAGATGCATTTCCTGCGGTGACATTCCCGTTGCTCTCGCTAGACGAACTGATGCTCACCAGCTGCTCGTGAGAGCCGTTGCTGCCATGGCTACCGTAACCACTGGAGCCCATGTTGTGGACCGGCTGAAGAGACAAAGGCTGTTTTAGAAACTGAAGAACACTTGTATGAAAATGTGTTGTAAATGCAGTTGTGCATGCGTGTGTGCGCACACATACTTGAAGTAGCAGCCTATGGATCTGCTCACTGATCTCCTGGATGTCTGAGTCCATGATCTTCCCTCCATGGAAAGCTGGTACTGCAAAAACATCCTCATTCACAGGCCCCCTGAAAAGCATACATCTAAAATTAACAACTGCTATCGGTGACAGATAACATCACTGAGTCAAAGCTAATGGCTAAAACTTTCATTAGGTTTTAGCAATAAGTTAAGAACATCATCTTCAAAGATTCAGTGCGTTAAGTTTTAAAATAACTAGGATGGTTCTCACAGGTACTAAAAACATGCATCTGTGTTTGTCTAAACTCACATTCGGACTTTGTGCCTGCCGATAACGAAGGAGACCTTGCGGCTCCAGGGGTTGACAAAGCTGGACCAGCTAGTGTCGATGGTGATGTATTCGCCATTTCTTGCGCAGAAACGGATGGAGGAGTGGTCAAACGGCTGGCCAGCATACTGCAGAACTGTTGGCACCAGGAAAAAAAGTCCCATCTTTATACTTTGAAAATGATAAATAAGGTTTTATGATGTTGCTAACAGCAACTATTTTCTGGTAAATAATTCAGCAGCTCGTAATAATTTCTTCTACTATGACAGTCAAGTTGGATGAACCAGGTTTAATTCTCTCGTTTAATTTTTAATGAAAAACTAAAATTAGTAGTAACTTTAAGATGCAATAATGACTCTTCAACACAAGAGTTGTATGAAAGGGGTTCTTACTCTTGCGATGCACAGCCAACATCAAGGGTCGGTCACTTGGGTGCAGATTAAGCAGCACAGGGGTCCCAATCAGGTCCTGAGGGAGGAAACCCAACAGAGGAACAGCCCTGACAGAGAAATAACAGCAAAAGTGTTAGAGAGATTAGAAACATATCAACATTCTTGCAAACTCACTGTTTCATTGTGTATAAATGTATTTTTCTAAGTTTAAGCAGTATTCTTTAGTACTTTGATAAAAGTACTTTATATGAACACTCACCTCTCGTCCACATCCTGGAACACACAGTTAGGGGTGTGTGTGGTGGTAAAGATGCGTTTGTCTGGAGGAATCCTGGGCGCTGTGGACAAAGGACAACAGATAAAATTGGTAAAATTGTTATTTATTAAAAATCATCAATATAATGAGTGTTTCAATTATTGTGACGATTTACAACCAGGCAGAAAAAGGAAACTTTAACATGACTCCAACAAACTTGAGCTACTCAGAAAAAAAACTGACCGGGTCAACCAGCATACAGTCGATTAAATCTCGATAGTACATAAATCCGCACTCTCTTAAATATTCATAAAGCTGGATGACTCACAGGAGACTAAAAAAAACGGAATGATCGAAATCGATGCTGCAGAGGCTGAGATGTGTAAGCTCCAAAAACACAGCTGACCTTTGCTTTTGAGCAATTTTTGAGGTAATGTTTTTCCCTGAATCTATTTTTTCAGTGAACAATGAACCCTTTTGTTCCACTTATTACTCATTACTCAGTCAGTCGGTATAAAAGAGCTCACATCAGATTTAACAGGCTAATTTTGGATGAAATCCCCTTCATGGGTTCATTTCGTCATGGAAACAATTATTCTTATTACTTTGAACTTTTCCAGAAACTATGCTTTATCTACATTTGCTCATCCTATTAACTGAATGTAAAAGATGTTTCCCTGGTAGGTCAAAGATCTCACCTTCATATCCAGAGTGCACCCTCTCGGCCAGCAGGAGGCAGCAGAACTGTTCCTCAGCCAGTTCTGCATCCTGGACCTTCATCAAGTAGGGAGTCATTCGGAAAGGATAGTACTGGAGATCCCCTTCCCGCTCCTTACCACCACTACAAAATAGACTCAGCGTTAATGATTTCTTCAACAGACATTTACTTTGGTCTAAAAAGTAGAGTTTAATTTAATTGTAGGTATCTCTAGCTATAGCGCTAACACCCAATCTGGCCACTAGATGGGGATAAAGGTTACAAGCTCACAAGTGCTGACTTCCTTTCTTCTCTCAGAGATTCATTTTTCTCTACTATCACCAACCCTTTGCTGACTCAGAGCTTGTTTGAGCATGAAACTGTGGATCAGACGAGGCTGGCTGCTGTCACTCACCTGATGCGGCAAAAGAAGGACTTCTCCTGCATGCACTCCGTGGGAGACGACTCTGCATAAGAGAGAAAGAGAAGGCGGAGAGGAGAAAAAAAAAAAAAAAAAGAGGACATCAAATGGTTAGACTGACTCTCCTTAAAATGCCCAAGAGCTGAGACGTTTGTTCTAAAAAGGGAAGAGAGACAAACGCAACCAAGCACCACAAAATTTTGGCAACAGGTCAACTGTAGTCAAAAGTAAAGGTTTAAATTAGTACTGATTTCATTTTGCATATGGTGCGCATACCACACAATACCATACTTTAAAGCTAAAAACAGCTGCTTCAAAAGGCAGCCATTTATATGATATTGTTTGCCACTAGGGGATTTCTATTAACAGCCTTCTAATGGTCATAGCTTCTGAACAATTAACACAATGAATATTTTTTTAGTTGAAAAGGACACGATGTTAAAGTTGCTGACATATCGATTTATTGTCAAGTTCTGCTTTTTTTACCATGTTCCATGAAAACTGCAATGTTAATGCAAGATCTAATAAATCAGTATCTCAGAGCTTTTAATAGGTGCAATATGTGATTATCTCTTCGGTGGCAGAGTGGGCGTGCATTTGTTAATGTGTGAAAGGGCAAATTAATGAAATATGTGTTAAGTGTGTATGAGCATGTGAGTGTGTGGGTGCCTTGTGTGAAGGAAATAGATACTTGTGTGTGCGCAGGTGGTTCGGGTCATGTGCCGCGTGCATTTTCCACATGCCCTTTGCGTGTGACTAAAATCCCTAGTCTATGTCGACAACCTCCAGACACCCATGCTGGACCAGGTAATTAAATGCAACATTCCCGAAGATAATACAATAAACAATAAAATCGGAATTGGAAAAATCTGCATTCAAGTTAGGTAGGAAAACAAACTTTTAGTTTAGAGGCCCTGTTCGCGCCTGGCATTAACATGAGTGATCTGATCACAAGAAGCCAGCTCTAATGCAAGGAGTGAACGCGCTTAAGACACATTGAGATCTGATCCGTCAGGATGCATTCGCAGGTGCTGTTGTGCAAGAGAATTAAAATTCACAGTCAACTCATAAATTAACAAGCAAGAAAACATTCAACCTTAAAATGAGCTGTGAGTTTGTGAGCTGCACGGTGAATTCAATTTGTAAAGAAACTTTGCAGATTCAGTCTGTTGAGCTTAAAATGAAGGCACGAGGTACGTTTTAGGCTACAGATGAACTTGTATATTTGCATATGAGTTCATCCGACCACTCGAGACACACGGTGGCCGCGCATTCTACAGCCAGCCGTGAAGAGATGCACTCAGATCTGTCCACTTGTGAACAGGACACTAAGGATGTATGTTAATG
>JAPQRN010000006.1:7083532-7099065 GCA_037367275.1 Coranthus polyacanthus | reverse complement strand
GGCTGTGAGAGTTTGAGCTGTAACCACAAACACCAAGTAATGTTATTGAAGAGAGTGTACAAAAAGACCATAAAACAGAGTATTGTGAAAGAACAGTCAGAGCCCCATAACAAAAAGTATGACAAAACATAATAAGCAAGTCAAGGATGTGTTTCAGAGAACGCCCAGAACGCCACAAACATCTGCATCCCCGTTACAAATAAGACTATGCAAATATGCTCAGCAAATAACTGGGTCAAGATGTTTTTTTTTTTGTTTTTTTTCACACTTGAAATATAAAAACAAGGATCTGGACAAGGACCAGGCGGTGTACTGCTACATGAAACCTATTGTCTGTTAACATCTCATTTTACTGTTGATTGTCATTAAGGTTGAAGAACAAAAAAATAAAAGAAAATTGGTAAGAACCGGTTTTATCCTGCTATTTGTGAAAATAAAACCTTTAAAAGATGAAAATGTCTAATAAGATTAAGAATTGCAATGGAAGTTCCTTCAGACGAGTCCAACAAAGAAATCTAGAGAATATAACGAAACATGACAAAATATTTGCAACAAGGCACAGTAGGTACTAGAACGTCCTTAAAATCCAAATCAGCAAAGGAAACCAGCAGAAATAGTGAAAGGAAAGTATATCCATCTGCAACAGAAGAATAATGATCCGATGCGTTTTTAAAAATCACTGGATCTTTACGACTCGTTTCAGCCTCGTTCGTGGTTTTCACGTGTTCACGTTTTCTCATTTAAAGCGTGTCGTCTACACCTCCGAAGTTTTCCCACTTCACAAAAGTTTTCCACATTCCCCTCACTTCTACCAATTCCAAACTCAAAGCAGAGATGCAAAGAAAAGATGTGAGGAAAAGGGAATTTACAAAACCTTCATATATTATAGATACGACTTTTGAAGGCTTTATTACAATCCTGGTCTTGATAGATGATATTTTATTTCAGAAACTAATCTGTTCTGATCTGTGTAGCATTTAAACAACTGTACAAGTCAAGGCTACAGCAGCACAGAAACTGTAGCAAACTGTCCAATGTGGAAATCACAATAAGTGTAAACAGTGAACTAGAGCTACTCGTTTCCAATGCCAGCGGAGACTGTTGATAGTGACAACAACAATAATCAAGTAGTGGAAAGCCCCATTTAAGTGCCCGTGAAATGGCTAGCAGAGTAACATTTGGAAAAACAGGACTCTAGGGAGGAAGTCTGGCAGAATTGGTGTTCACGAGGGAGGGAAATATAAATATAATATAATATAAAATTTTGTTTTCCAGGAAATAACAAGCTCTAAAATGGCGTTAAGAATACAGATGAAACCACTTTGTCATAGTTGGACCAGTAATTGGTGTGTGGTGACGTGCGGCACAAGACATATATAAACATACTCAAACGGCAAATTTGATTTCACAAATGGGGATAGAAAGTGCACAAGCTTTATCAAATCTGCACCACTACAAAGCCCTCACCCAACTGAGACTCGCAGCCAAAATCTAACTCCAAAAAAAGCACAGGGTCGGCCAGCCAAAATCAGCCCACAGTCCAGTCCACAACTTCACATTTTTAGTTTTTCAGTATCTACTGCGACAAACGGATACAAGCAAAGACGAGGAAACAATATCAGTCTCGCATGTATCAAAAATCTTGTTACTGTAAACATCAAATGTTAATTAAGGTCACACTATCCAGGCCTTGAGGCTATTTTAGTGACATTAGAAAAACAATAACTCCTTCACTTTTATTCTAAAGGTGATTAACCACACAATATACGCCGCTTATTGATGGAGCGTCTGTGTGTAGGTGCTCACAAAGAATAGCTCATCTCCATCTAATCCTTTACATTTGACTCAACAACAACGAACTGATGGTAACAGTTACATCTGCACCTATTCTCAAAGCCGTCGACTTTACACACTGTGCGGAGAGAAGCATCTCTTCCAGCAGAGGTCACTATGATCGGTACAATCTTACTGACGGGCATCAGGAACTAGTTTCCATTTGATGAAGCTGATGGCAGCCATCTCTAGTTTTGAACTTCAGTGCAGATCGCAGGCTTTCTGAGCTCCTACCTGTACCTGTTACCTGTTAGACAGCGATCATAGAATTCAGTGGTCAGTGGACTGTATACAACATGTATTGTACACAACATGATGATGTCGAGCACAAGGATAAAACGTGCTTTTGGCCACCAAAATCTTTTCAGTTCATCCCTCAGTCAAAGTGAATGTCTGTACCAAGGTATTAAGGTATTCTGTCAAGGTGTCCCTGAGATATTGTGTTTTTAAACATAACGGGGACAAAACCAACCAGTATAAACTTTCTAGTAGAGATGCGTAGACACATCTTAAAAATAAATAAATAAAAAAAAGTCGTCGTCCAATATAAGTATACCAATAGTGATTATCCTTTTGTTGTCTGTCACATAATAAAAGTGTTTTCCTTAAACAATCTCTGTTGGACTACAGTACATGTATGACTCAGACCAAAAATGACTCATATAGGCGAAAAATGGCTCCCCTATTACACTTAATGAAGCTTACTTCCATGACCTAGATGGTCCGCTTCCCCATTGCGGAGGGGAAAAAAAAGCTTCATCTACTATGCTTCACTTCATCTGATGTTCTCTCACCTCTTGTTGCTCCCCGATGACTCCAAGAGAGCCGAATCCTTGCCATTGCCGTTTGAGCTGCCCACTGATTCATTGCCGTGGGAATCATTGCCATGCGACTCGTTACCATGGGATTCTGTCCCGCTCCCACTTGAGCCGCTGCCACCCATCTCCACATCCTCATGTAAAGGTGGCCGTGGCCGCTTCCGGTCATCATGTGGGGACCCAGGCGAGGCTGGGCGCTCATGGCTGCTGTCACTCCCCTCTGAAGGCAATCCTAACTCCGGTTCCAATTCGACGCCATCCGGCCCGCCACAACCCTCGTTGTAACTGTTGGCCATATGGTGAAGTTGGCTAATGGAGCCACAAGGAGAGCTCTCGTCTTCCTCCACCTGGAAGCCGACCCTTTCCCGGGTTCGTTCGTGCCCGTCCAGGGTTGAGTACAGGTAGTGCTTTGGATCACTGTCCTCAGACATGGAACGGGCCAAACGGTAGAAGATGGGAGGTTAGGTTAGGTTAGTGCATGGCTCTGGGTGCTTCAGGTAGGTAGATATGATCTAAAGGAGGAAAAAAAAAAAAAAAAAAAAAACATGTGAGAAAACATTACAGTGCACTTCCTTAAATAGGAGATCAATAGGAAAGCAACAAGTGCTATAATCGGTATTGAAGTAACCATCCATCAAAAATACAGTGGTCATACTTTGATGTGATCAGTTAGGGCCACCTTGGATGTGGCCTGTAAAGCCTGAAAGAGGGCGCAGCATACAGGTAAAGTGACCTTCTTGTTGTTCACATTTTCACACACAAGCTGCAACTGATCCTTCAAAAGGTCCACGTATTAAATAGGCTGCATTTGCCCTTTATAGGTGGACTTTAAGCCTCAGAGCAGCCTGATCCAGTTCAGTTTTTCAAAGAGGCTTCACATGAAAGGTGACTCTACAAAGAGGAAAGCTACAAAAACAAAAGCCTTCAACCTGCAGACTTTGTTTGGATTTGTGTCAAAACCACTGCTTATAATCAAGTTGTCTGTACCTGTATAAATTAATGACTTAGCCCTTCACAAACAGGTAGGAAAATGGAAAACCATTCTCTGGGGAGAAAATGGCTTCCTCTCATAAATAAACAACCCATATGATTAATGACGAGGATGCAACACAAACAGATGATACACTGGGGTACACGGCAGCGTTGATGCAGAGACAGTTTTCATTATCAAACAATTAATTCTAGTGTTATGTACCACAGTGCAGTGCTACCAACATGATGCATGCAGTATAGAAAAAAAAGTGTGCAGACTTCCCCAAGCCACACCTTTTAATCATAATCTCGCATATGAATTAATTACACAACCTCCTGCTGAGTCTGAGGCAAGTGGCAATATACCAGCAACAACCCACATTGTGGCTAAATGTCATTTGCATGTAATGAAACACAATTAGATAAGGCACAATTCAAAGCATTCAGGAATGTGAAAAAAAAGCCTGTTTTTTTTCCTTTTGTCAGAAACCTGATAAAGACACAAAAGCAACAGTTCTTCATCCTCCTCCTACACCCTCCACAGCAGATAAGCAGGTAGTTTAAACTATTTATAGGATATTAACTCATAACTGTCAACAAGTACCAAAGCCAAATCCAGAATTTTTCACCGCTTTCCTGTTGCCAAGATCAGATTGCAGCTATTTATGTAAGTCTGCAAATTCAGCAACAGGACTATTCTTCACTCTTTACATAAGCACTTTTATGTAACTTTTCAAAGTTTAATGACGGGGGTATCATGTTTAAACATTCAGAAATACTTTCAGCAGACTTTCCAACCACCCACATGCCCACTGCAAGCTCCTGAAATGACCCACTCTCAGGCTTAGCCAAGTCAGTCGTCAGTCAGCAGTAGCCAGATGCTCAGGGGCCTTCCTATTGGCTGCTACGAATAACCAATGGGAGCAGAGTAAGCGGTTGCAACAGGTTAGAATAATGTCAAGCTATGCTGAGAGTTTTAGGGTTCAGTGCAGGGTATAATCATGTGATGAGACACACACGTGCTTATTATTTGCTTTCATAAACAAAAGGAAATAGAAACACTAAACAAGGAATGGCATGTGCAGGGTTATGAAACACAACCATGTGACCACGTCACCATAAAACCTAATTATGAACAATATACAGTCAAAAGGTATTCATCATGACTAAAGAGGGCTTTCTGCAAGCGGTGTTGGCTGTATAGAGCATAAATAGGCCTTTAACAGCCAATGGTCAAAAAGTAGGTTAATACAATAAAACTAATTCTACTCAAATATATTGAAAATAAAAGGCATCTCTTTTTTGTTTTATATTGTTCCCCCTTAAAAACTCCTCTCCTCTCTGTTCTATTGCACTATTACTGCGATATATTTTCCAAATACCTGTTAAATCAGCCGATGTATTGTGTTGCCCATAAAAGCAATAGTAAACAAATCAAAGTCCCAATCCTGAAGCATTAACTTCATTCAAAAAAAAAAGAGCATGCAGCGTGGATATGAGCTGAGCAGAGAGACTTCTCTCCTCCTTGAGCATTTTAAGAAAATTTTAGGTGTGCAGAATTTTAAAAAATTGCCCTCCAAAAATCTTTGGAGTACGCGGTCAACAAAACAGGAAAAAAAAAAAGAGAAGAATGACATAACAAAACTAACCCCACCCTTTACTCTGCTGTCATCTCAGCCCTGTTTCACCCAGCACACTAGCACAGATCTCAGGCATTATACAACGCTGCTCCAGTCACATGGATTTGGCTTGAGTGCAGCACAAAGCAAGAGTAGCCTTGTTTCATAAAACCACATGCTTTCACTGGCATCCAGCTACCGCTCTCATTGAGGGCAAACAACAAACCAACCAAACGTGTTGCAGATGTTACTTTGGAAAATAAAAACAGAAAAGAAAGAAGGAATGCAGTTCAGTAGTCTACGACTCGACTAAACACAGGGGGGAAACAAAAAAAAACAGTTGCCTGGGTTGGAGGTAAAAACACTGCAGAGTCTGAATAGTTTACCTTTAGTGTTGGAGCCTAAGTAATTCATGAAAATGACAAGTTATTGCGACATCTGCAACTGCGCAGCCTTTTAACATTCTCAGGCTTCAATTCGTGTCAATTGACGAAAAAGGTAACAACAAAAATTGCAAACAAGCTTTTGAAATACTAATGTGACACATCTCAAGTCATAGGCGGCCAGTTCTTCTGCGCGGACGTGGACGCACTCAGGAGCAACCGAGGACGCATTTGGACCAGTCTCTGGGACGCATATGTCCACATTCTTTTAGCGGTATGTCCCGGTACGGAGTGAAGGACTACCCACTCAGCTGACGTTACCCTGAAGACGTGAAAGTCAACACTAACCGGAGTCAAACTAAAGTGTTTTCTTTTTTTTTTCCCCATTTCCGAAAAGCCTAAAAATATGTGTTAGGAGTGCGTCATGTGCGGTGCCTGAACGCACCAGAATGATGTGAAAATTCATAAACGCGTCGAAAGCGCTTTTGTTGGAGCATCACTCGAGCGTGTGTTACGCAAGAAAACTAATAAACAATCGACATTTCAGGTGTATCGATTGGTTCGCCGTGTCAAGTCACGCACTGGGGAACGGCTGAGAAAACAATCCGCCTTAAAAAGCTGCTGGCTGTTTTTGAAGAAACATTAACACCGCCAGTCTGGTAAACTCGCAATGAAAGGTTATTTTAGACTAAATATGAGCTCGTTTATTTGCAAAGTGACATCTGGTGACAAGCATCTTGCATTGAATTTCTTCTCGGCATGACTCAATTTAGTGCAAGATCTGAACACCTCTATCACGAATATGTCAATATCAAGTCTGGGAAGAGTTCATTACTCTATTGTCTAATTGTCATTTCTACTGATTAAGGTGGGATTTTTCATAAGTAAAAAAAAAAAAAACAACAAACAACTGAAAGCCTAACATCAGAATCTACCTTGTGTTGAACTTAAAAAAGCGATGTAATGTGATTATCACGTCGACCTAATAACCACAGGTAGTGTGGAAAGTTTAGTGTGTGTGGGCAGTAGGCCTCAGCTGAGAGGGCCCAGAATAAACCTTACTTACACGTTAATTCAAGTTAAGTCAATCTCCTTTAAAATGGCCTTACCCCAAAAAAGCTATATGTGTGCCCAATGTAGTGAAATGATTTACATTTACTCGTGTTATGCTTGGAAATACTAAAGCTATGCAATGCCAAAGCACTGTTAAGGAAACTGAAAACGGGCTTAAAACTAATTTTGTTGGTTAAAAATCAGCCTTTCGGTGTATATTGTGTGTGAAAAACAGACTAGGCTAACGTGGCATACAAAGTAAACCGAA
Source organism: Coranthus polyacanthus (assembly GCA_037367275.1). Taxonomy (NCBI): domain Eukaryota; kingdom Metazoa; phylum Chordata; class Actinopteri; order Kurtiformes; family Apogonidae; genus Coranthus; species Coranthus polyacanthus. Next base: position 7,092,119 of record JAPQRN010000006.1, on the reverse strand, counting down.
GAAAAACGTGAAGATAATGTTTCTGTAAGAGGAGCAAATCCCTTCCCCCATTGACCTGCTATTCAAAATCCACACACACGTTGACCTGCAATCCACAGCACGGTACACTGACACAGTTATGTAAAAGTAACGATTTCATTCAAACTCAGGACAAAGCAGCGGGTTTTCTGCCACGGGCGTGCTATACGACGTTAACTGACATATTTCCCGTCTTTACCGGGGAACAAAATACCTCGAACCGGCGTTTTTTGGTTATAAAAGTACAAAAAGTAGAGCAATCAGAAATGTCGCGCATGCGCACACCGGATTTCGTTATGCAACTTATTTTTTTGCGCTCATTTATTCCTTCTTACTACAACGAAACGGCGAGAAACGAGAAAAAAAAACCAACCTGTGCTGTCGAATGAAAGTCAACTCCCCGGACGTCCTCGGTATCAGGCAAAAGAGAGACCGTACAGCGAGAAAACCATTGACTTAAAACATCCAGTATTCCTCAATAGGAGACGTGCTTCAGACTGGATGACACAGTAGTGGGTAGATCCTCCCCGGCTTTCTCCGGCGCTGGCCTACTGGCGAATCCGCGAGCCCGGCCAGCGACCTCAATTCAGACTCCGCCCCTGGCTCGCCACCATTGGCCAAAAGATACGGGTTTCCATGGCAAATGTGATGACATTGCAGTAACAGAAGCGCATTGGCCGAGAGCGCTGTCCGTCGTTTTATATAAACAACTCTTCGACTGCACGTGGAATCCCATGTTGAGCGTTCGGCGAGGTGTGAGACGGGGATAGTTACGACCATGCGAAGTTCAAAACAAGGTGTCGGATGTTGAAATTACATAAATGCAAAAGTCTGAGGACGAATCAACCCAGAAAATGCGGACGACACCTTTTATCAGACGTTTGGCTTCCTCTGGGTCGATGTTGTAATTCCTCGCTCTTAGACGCGTTATATTGTCTTTAACGTTTACGTAAACGCATCGTGACTGAATGAAAACTGGGAAACAACCCCAGCGCCTCTGAGGAAAAGAGTACGTGACGGATGCGACGACGGTAAATCATCTTATAGATAACACACATGAGAATATTCCTCTCGATATAGGGGCATACATGTCATGTATTACATGCTAAAAGTACCTAAAACCCCTTAAATTAAGGTTGACAACTGACTGAACTCCAACCCCCCCCCCCCCTCTCTCGCTTGCATCATCACGCATTTCAGGGCCGTGGGTGGTTACATCCTCTCCTTTTTCCAGATTGAAGCCTTTGTTCAGCAAGCTTTTTATGAATGGGACATCTTTGTGCCAGGCTTTTTCATCACTGAGATCACTGCGTTTGTCATGAGTGTCTGAGCCTGGAAAACGCAAACCGTGTTGTCACATGCTGGCATGGTCGCCAGCCACAACACCATATTTTACATTCTCAAGCCAAGAACCTCCACGGAAGAGCTTAGTGGAGAAGTCTGGGCTCGGGCTCTCTGAGTGAGCGCCAGTTCGAAGTGGCAGCCATCCACCTCAGCGGAGGTGGCACTCTTGTCAACAGTACTGTCTGCCTTATTATGCTCAGTGTCCACTCAGCAAACATGTGAGAACCGAGTCTCTCACATCCACTCACTCTCTGAGTCTGTTCCATCAGCCATCCATGCAGCACTTAGCAAGAGGCTCAAAAGGAACCTGTTACTTTCTTTTGCTTTGTGAAAATGTGTTTTTTTTTTTTTATTTCCAGCATCCCCCAGTTAGTCTTTCATCAACCGAGAGAGAGGAGGCTTAAAGTTGTTGCATTAAATTGTGGGGATAAACACGGGTGGGTGTGAATCAGTAAATGGAGCCTGATTCATGGATCACTCGCCTCACCGTCCTCTTTTTAATCCTATGCACGCACACATCTCTATGGCTGTTGGTGGCAGATTGGGAGAACCAGCAGGTGGGCGGAATTCCCAAAACAAGTGAGTCATGGTGTGGGTGGCCCAGGAGGTTTGATGGTGGCAATGATTATCATGATTATCTAACCAGAAATCCTCTACATTTAAATTGTATGGAGCAGGGGTTCCCAACCTTTTTGAATACACGGACCGGGCAGTAGTTGCTGATGACCGGTACCCGCCCGCGGCCCGGGGTTTGGGAACCCCTGGTATAGAACACCACTTTACTTGCATGCATTAAGCTGTAAAAAGAACAAGGAAATCAAAGCATTACAACTCGCTATTTATACTGATTTAACAAATCAGATATGATTGCATGATAACATGTTTAATGAGATACAAGAATGTATATTTTTGAAGTTCATGGAAACTCTAAACACGTGGTTGAAACACGGTGATGGCACTAGCTGGTGCAGTTGTGTATGTACAGTTCTGTTCATGAAAAAGGAAATGTAAAAGAAGAATGTAATGCATGACGGTGCATTATGTAATTAAAACATCAAATACATGATAGCCAACGTCCGAATATTTTTATAGAGAATTTTAAATTTGTAGAACATACCAACGCAGATAACAATGCACACAGCTGGCACAATAAAATGAGAGAAAAAAAAAAATCAATAGCGAAGAAAATGGGGAAGAAGAAAAGGATGAACAAAAAGAACACATTCAATTTGTCCAGCATCTGCAGCCACAGTGTGATAGGCTGGAGTTCTGCAGTTCAGTGGGGCCACCCCAAATATAGCTGTCACTGGGCTCCGTGCGACTCGTGTACGTCTAAGAGGTTAAGAGACATATTGATGATGCGTGCACTAACCCAACTGCTCTCTGCCAAGTTGCTTCAACTATATCTGAGCCCAGTCCCAACCCCCCATGAACTGCCGCGTAATGCAGTCTAAAGCGGGGGGGCTGCCGCTATACGTGCATCGACTGATTATAAAATGTGGCGGCTTCTTGTAAAGGGTCCGCAGTGTGGCCCTTTCAGCCTCCGGATAGAACGGAGTTGACATGAAGGTGATTCAAGAAGTTTGAATTTTGGAATCTCTTCAATGTGTGCAAACATTTAAGCAGTTGTCTATCCCGATGCTCTGTGGGGTTTGAAGAGATGGATGGATTTTATTTTATTTTTTTTTGACAAACTTCACGCCTGCCTTGGACAGAGGGATTCAGAATTCTGTCTATAATTCCCGAAAAGGACATAACACTTCCTTCCCTGAAAACACCCATCACAGAACCCACATACACTTTCTCCGCCAAAGCTGAAATGCTGAAATTGGAGCTATGAAGAGTCCCTGTCTGCACTTAACACGGCCCCTGAACCGTTCCCTTATTTTAAGGCGAAGGCGCTGTTAAAACAGTGTCACGGATCTGTCAGCGGACACACAGATAGTTGTTTGTCCATAAAGAAGAGAGTTGGAAATGTCTGACACCTAATTCTTGGAGTGAGGACAAAAAGAATGAGCTTCAGGTTAAATGACTTCCAGCTTATCACATTCATATCTAAAGTGAAGTAAAAAATCTGTCGCTGGAATCAAGTGACATATTTTTTCCTCACTATCCTTGATTTAAAAAAAACATGTTTGTGTTTAGTGGATGACTTTAACGTGGACACCATTTGTTTACATCTATCGTACAGGATATCTGCCACTGCGCCTGTAGCCGTTATGAACAGCAGCCCTTCCTCCAGGTTACTGTGTTACATAACTGTTGTCAACAACAACACATACAGCAGATGATTCACACTGAGCAGTGATTGCAGCTTCAAGAAGCACACAATCAATAAATGATGATCAGTGTAGGTAAACGCTTTTCTAGCATTGCCCACAGAGTGAAAGAAAAATACATTTTCTGAGTGGAAATGCAGCAATGAAAAAAGAGATGCTTTTGTGCACAGCCCACACAACAAGACACACTGCAACGAGGTGGTTGGCATCTTTGAGGAGCGCCTTAAAAGCATTTAATTTCACATTGACGTGGGTCAACAGTGGCAACGCTGCAACGCACGTCAGCTTGAACACTGCAGAATCATTATAGCGTCACATTGTGAGAAGCTGCTTTAAAATGACTCCTTAAAGAAAAAACATACACTCGCAAATTCCTAACAGACCAATCACATGGCAGCGGCTCAATGCATTTAAGCACTGAGCATGGTCAAGACGAGCTGCGGAAGTTCAAACTGATCAGAATGGAGAGGAAAGGTTATTCAAGTGACTTTGAACGTGGCATGGTTGTTGGTGCCAGGTGAGCTGGTCTGAGTATTTCAGAAACTGCTGATCTACTGGGATTTCCATGCACAACCATCTCTAAGGTTTACAGAGAATGGTCAGAAAAATTGAAAATATCCAGTGAGCGGCAGTTCTCTGGGTGAAAATGCCTTGTTGATGCCAGAAGTCAGAGGAGAATGGCCAGACTGAGTTAACAGAAAGGCAGCAGTAACTCAAGTTACCACTGGTTACAACCGAGGTGTGCAGAAGAGCATCTCTGAACGCACAAGATGTTGAACCCTGAAGCAGATGGGCTACAGCAGCAGAAGAAGACCACACCGGGTGCAACTCCTGTCAGATAAGAACAGGAAACTGAGGCTACAATTCGCACAGACTCAACAAAATTGGACAATAGAAGATTGGAAAAATGTTGCCTGGTCTGACGAGTCTCGATTTCTGCTGCAACATTCGGATGGTTGAGGCGGAATTTGGCGTAAACGACATGAAGGCATGGTTCCATCCTGTCTTGTATCAGTGGTTCAGGCTGCTGGTGGTGTAATGGTGTGGGGGATATGTTCTTGGCACACTTTGGGCTCTTTAGTACCTACTGAGCATCATTTAAACACCACAGGCTACCTGAGTATTGCTGTTGACCACGTCCATCACTTTAAGACCACAGTGTAGCCATCTTCTGATCGATACTTCCAGCAGGATGACGTGCCATGTCACAAAGCTCACATCACCTCAAACTGGTTTCTTGAACATGACAGCGATAGCCACAGTCACCGGATCTCAATCCAATAGAGCACCTTTGGGATGTGGTGGAACGGGAGATTCACATCATGGATGTGCAGACGACAAATCTGCAGGAACTGTGTGATGCTATCATGTCGACCTCTGAGGAATGTTTCCAGCACCTTGTTGAATCTATGCCACAGAATTAATGCAGTTCTGAAGGCAAAAAGGGGTTCAACCCGATACTAACCAGGTGTACCTAATAAAGTGTCCGGTGAGCGTAATATAGTTTAAATCAGTCAGACTTAACATAAGGAACATAACATTTTGGGTTTTGTCTCTTTTCCCTGAAAAACTATGATATAAAACAATTAAACGTCTCACATTAGCTGCTGAAGTAAATTGACCTGGATAACCATAAAAGGCTACATTTTTCCTTCAGTTGCTTTTTCTGCTACTTGTAATGTAAATACCCGCACCCGTACATTAAATGTAAAGGCTGAACTTAACTCCCAAAAAGTTACCACTCAAGCAAAAATTAGAAACTTGAACTTTTAAATTCTGTAGTTTTAAGATCCCACTCTTATGAGATTAACATTTAAAAGTTGAGAGTGTTTTGGCAAATAACAGAGGAGACAAGAACCGCAAACGAATGAAATCATTTATGCACAAAACAAACAAACAAACAAACAAAAAGCATTCTATTTAAATTAAGCTTAGAAAAAAAAAAAGATGAGGTGTGGATGTCCGCAAAGCCAGGCGTGTGTGTGATTGGATGAGTGGTAAATGTAGTCTCAGAGGAAGCTTTTTAAAGTGACCAGGAGCTTTGGGTTCATGTCAGCTGAAGTGGAATCAAGGGAAAAATGAGTTGAGTTAAACAAAACCAAAACCTGCTCCGTCCACACCTCCTATACCTTGGCACCAGGATCCTGTAATGTAGCTACACAAGGCTAAACGGAGGCAGAAACACAAAATCATGGTGACGCTGTTTTTTTTGTTGTTGTTTTTTTTAAAAGATATCTCTGCTTTTATTGGAGAGATAGTGTAGTGTGTGAGAGACAGGATGACATGCAGTGTTGTTGTGATGTTGACCAAGTGCAAAAATGAATGTAGGACAACACATCTTCTACGTTTCACTAGTCTAATCTGACAGTCTCAAGCACAAAGGCTGCAGAAAAAAGAGACCATTATCAACAACTCTAACTGCAGGGCATGAAAGAACTCACAACAGGTAAATCTACTCCGTAACACCCACTAGGTGACATGAGGCCAACATCGCTGTGGGTCCTTTGTTTTTTTTAAAAGACCTTTGCACACCCTGGATCCAAGAACAGGGTAGCCTTTTGCTCAGCTAACTCCTCTAACCAGTCACACAACGGCTCAGACATAATCTGAACTCCACCAGACCCCTCGTTGTCAGGACTATTGCTGCTGCGCTCAACCCAGCACATTGCAGGACATTACCAAGATTTGTGAATGCACAATGTAACCGTTATACCTGTTTTAAACACAAAAGAGGAGGGCATATTTTATAGCACTATAGGTCAGTGAAAATAGAAGGACAGCTGATATGACATTCCTCTTTGGAAATGCAGCAACTTTCTTTCCTTATTCCTAAAATTGGTCTGGGTATATTTCTGGTCTGGAATCAATAAGCACTCATCACTGCACATGAAACGGAGACAGAATCCATGCTGCTGTCCTGAGTGGATGCGCACTCACACAACCCACGTCTCAAACAATAAAAAAAAAAACCACAGGCGGAAATGCAGTGCGGTGGAAAATAACTTTAATAAAACTCCTATGAAAACAAAAACCAGCAGAACATTAAAAGCCTGTACATTTGACAATATCCAGTGTCTGAGACTTTTGAAGGCTAGTGGTGTGAAATACCGCTTCATCACACATAAACGTACAGAGAAAACCATTATAGGCTTAGGCCGGGGCCCAAGGTTTTATACTATAAGATATGGTTTGTATACTCGTTTACAGATATTGCACAAAAATCAAACACAGATGCAGATGCTGGAGGACCACCATTTGTCAAAAAAAAAAAAAAGTAGCTTTTCATCACAGAGTAAATGTCTCCACTGATAAATCCCGCCCACACAGGCCCCAAACTCCGCCCACACCTGCTTGTATAAAAACAAATACACTTAAAAAGAGAGCGGCACATATTTGCACATTCAATTCCGAAACATAATTAAAAACACAGTATAAACAATATAATAATTAAACATTTGCATTCTGTTTTGGTCCTAAAAGACATGTTACAAGCATCAGTTATTTTCCAAAGAGTATTTTGTTATGGTTGCTAGCGTAAGTGAGATGGTGCTTTAAAAGGCTGACATCCTTTGAGACTTTAAAATGAGTACTTCAGGGGGCAGTGATAACTCACAGATGATACGTTTTTCCACTAATGCTCTTGATTTGATAATTATAAAATAAACAACGCACATCGTCATCTTGAACATGAAAGAAACTTAAGTCCATTAAAAGACTATCTAGGTTGTCTTATGTCGTTCTAAAAACATTCCAGTGTTCAGAGAATCAAATGAACTGAGATTCACACAGTGGACCCAAAGGCTCAGGTCGTCTCTTACTCTAATCAATCCTTCTCTTTCATCACTTTCTCCCTCACACAAGTTTTCTCTGTGGACTAATAAAGTAGTCTGGCACATAGAAGTCTCATGAATGGCAAAAGAAAAAGAAAAGTCGTAAAAAATACAATCTTCCCGCAGTTTTGAGGCACACTTTTAGGCAGCGGGACTAAAGACTGTTAAGAAACTGGGGGCCAGACGTTTTTGTCTTTCCACACCCTTTTGTTATCTCGTCTGTACTTGGCACAGTCCAGGGGTAGGGCTGCATGATCAAACCATACGCCCCCTTCCCTTCAGTCCGTACAGGTCATGTCCATCTGAAAGACTAACAGCCACTCATGATTAGCTAACCAGAGGTTCAGATCGCTCCGTAGGCGCAATTTGTCTCTGAAGGTTTAGTGTGGGCAGAGTGGGTGGTTCAGTTCCCTTCCTTTGGCTGTGTGCTCCATCACCGGTTGTGCCTGTGCAAAATTGCTACAACATGACCCGCCATGATTCCACAGAAATGTCACAAGACCCATGAATTGGGATTTTCGGGAGACACCATGCCAGAGAGGTGCAAGGCAAGGAGAGAGAAACAGGGATGCAGGTTAAGTGAATGTTTTCAGTTTACTGTTTAAGTATAGTACATGGTGGTGGTGAATCTGCTCCTGTTGGGATATTCTATTAGATTCCCTTCTTTAAATATGCCGTCACCCCGTCTCCTTGGCACCTCCCACACACACTCCTTCACTGTGTCCTTTTTGCTCCCTTCACCCCTCGTCCTGACAGTCTCAGCTGCTCTACGAGCGGTTGTCTTTGGCCACATTGTGGGCCATCCAGTTGACTTTGGTCGTCCAGCTTTCTCTCAGGGCTTCGTCAAACTTCTGGCGGAATTGCTTCAGTGCTTCGTCGTCCGTTTTACCCAGAGCCAGAGAATCCTGAGGACAGAGGGCAGATCAGAGGTCAGGGTGGGACAGCGGAGAGGTGATCAAACAACCATTTCTACACACTTATCTCACCCAGTGTTGCCGACTATGGCCCTATCAGACCTGCCATTAGTGTGCTTTTTTTCGTGATCTGATCACAAGCGAACAGCTCTAAGTACGTCTGTTCACACGTGGCATTAGAATGTGTTTCCACATGCATCTC
>JAPQRN010000006.1:7025101-7047650 GCA_037367275.1 Coranthus polyacanthus | reverse complement strand
AAATAAGGTTATTTATCTAATAAACATCATAATTATATAGGTACAAAGTTTCCATGAGCAATAGTCAAAGGAAACGACAGCTGGGGAAATGCATAGCATCTAGTGCTATATATATCTATGGTAAATAACAGCTTTTTGAATGCTACTGTACCGTCCACATTCCTAACTGTATTTGTTCTAAGGTTCTCCACGTCTGTGTGATAATTATGTAGCCGATTAGGGTGATTAGGGTGTCAACACCACTTGTTTGTAATGCCTTTAACAACACATAGAAATGCACAAGACAATCATTCACAACTTTGGAAAAGAGAACATCTCTACTTTTTATCTTTTTCAACAGTTGCCTAGAAACACTGTTCTCTTGTGTGAAAGTACTTGAAAGCTGAGCATATTACGTCATCGACTTCTGATGCTGAAAACGTGATCTCACCAGTTACACTTGAAGGTCGCATGAGTTTGAACCTGCCTAGGACAAACTGCTGAAAAGAGTCATGTATGAGTCCACGTGTGTGTGGAAATAACTTCATAGCTGAATACACTTTAGCACAGATGCAATAACCTGTAAGCCCAATGCAGCTCTGTTAGTTTATATTACTACACTGCCTGTGATGGTCTCCAGAACCAGAAACAACATAGGGAAATCTGGAATTTAGACTAAATCTAACATGTGACATCATAATGCAGATATGCATATACTGGGACTGGTGCATGCATCATTTTCTGTCATATGAGGCTTCAAAGTGTATGGCCTGATCAGCATTAGAGGTTGGCTAAGGATACAACAACCCCATGATGCAGGCTAATCTTGTCCTATAAAATGTACTAAACAGTGATTAAACATCCTTTACAATATCTGAACTGAAGAGAGAAATGCCACCTGTGCAAAGATATTCAAAATGCAAGAATTAATCAGCTTTTTTCAAATTCACTGCATGAAGAAGTACTTTCAGAGAATCTTGCACATGAAGGACACCTAATGCAGCGAGGAGAGCAACACACAATAATTTGATTTATATATTACTGAAACTTTTAGGAAAAAGCTTTAGGGTGTAGGCTCTTTGACATTCTTTGAACCTAATTTCAATTCATAAAGTATGCAAAAACAGCAACATGTACACGCAACCGTCAAGACTGAACAGGTACTAAAACGGTAGAAGCTGAAGCTCCAGAAAGCAAAAAAAAAGGAGTAAAAAAGATTGCATATAACATAATGCATTGATCAATATAGTACAAAAGATCTTGGCTTGAGGGATACAGCTGAGTGCAGGAATATAGGTATAAAGAGTAAGCGAATGGCTGTATGTGATTATTATACTGTACAACAATAGCGCTGATGTGATCTGCTGTGGGTATTAATATGCAGGGAGTCTGCATAATAACGATGTGTTATGAGTTCATCTTATGAGCTTCCCGCTCTATCAGAGAGTATGTGAGGACTGGGGTGAGAGTGCGGTGGTGGGTGAGGGTGGGTAAATCAGATGTGCAAGTGTGATGTTCCACAGAGCCTGATTCACTTCACAGATACAAAGCGAGTGAGCAGAAGCACAAAGGCTACACACAGACATGAATGTAAGCAGCTCTAACACGCAGCCCTCTCTTTGACTCAACTTTGAGACTTTTCACAGTTCCCTCAGAGATGAGAACCAAACTGTTCAGATCCTTCGCTTAAGTAAAAGTACCAAGACTCCAAGGTAAAAATACTCCAAGTACATAAGTACAGGCTTGTTCCCTTGGACTGATATCTTTTTTAAAAAACGACATTTAATTAACACTTCAACTTTTGGTGAGATATTGGATGATTTGAACATTTACCAAAATGAAACCACATGAGAAGTTAAGAGGGAAAAATCACCGTTTGGTGTAGCCATTAACAACCCAAAGACATCTGAAATGTGAACCATTACACACTGCTTTCTGTAAGACTTCACACATCAAAAAGATCTAAAACCACTGGTTTAATCTGCAACAATGTGCTGTTATATTGTGTTATCCATTGCGTAAAATCTTCACATGCAAAATAACTAAAGCTGTCCAACTAATGTAATGGAGGAAAAATTTGCCTCCGAGATGTAGTGGGAGAAGTATAAAGTTGCATAAAATGTAAATACTCAAGTAAAGGACATGTAATTTGCATTAACGTGCTGCACAATACATGAGTAAATGGAACCAAAGACGGGACGGAAGAACGGTTCAAGATAACTAAAGAGGAGATCTGTCTAAAGGAATGGGTGGATACATTAAAAAAGGGGACAAAGGGAAGGAAAAGAGACTGATGAGATAGACCTGCAGGTGAAGCAGGAAGGTTAACCCATGTTAATGTCGGGAAATGAAGTGAAACGAGAATAAAGGGCCCAAGAAAGGGGGGGGGGGTAGTTTGTGATACATGAGAGAGAGATGTATATAAAAATGGAGAGTTTGACACAATGTGTGACTGTAGTGGGTGGACTCAACTGGGCTGGGCGTCCACAATAGCCCTCTGTTTTTAACCAATTGTGAGTGTGTTTGTATGTGTATGTGTGTGCCAGTGAGGACAGTCCCGTGCCCTGCACAAACACTGCCCTTGTGTTGCCCTTGCACCCATCAACCCTCACCAACCCCTTCACAACATTTCTCTCTCTCTTTTTCTCTCACACAGACACAGACAGAGCTCCAGTAAAAACACTGAGGCTGGAGGGGGCGACGGGGTCACATGGCCCCGGTCACACAGTGCCCCCTACAATAAACAACTACCGTCACATGACTTACTGTATTTTGCAGTGTGAGATCTATAGCTTGAGGTGGCTTACTCACACCTACAGCAGCTGCCATCCACCCACGAGCATAAGCGCCTGTGAATCAGTTTTTAGTCTAACCACTGCTGATAAAAGCCAGTGCTGGTGTAAATGCGCATGTCAAACAGCTGCTTTCCTGACAGATATCCAAATATAACTCCCTCATATTTACTGGAAAGCCAAAGACTACAAGGTATGCAAAAATTCTTATCACAATCACAGACCAATTTTCCAACAAAGCTCCATTACATACTCATGCACTCACAAGCCTTTCAGGAAAATCCCATATGCAAAGTCTGCTATGCCAATCAGATTCTATGGAAACAGGAAATACAACACAAAAAGCATATCCTCACACTAAATTATCATTACTAGATTGTCCTTGTTCATTTTCGTTAAAGTAGTACATGAAAAACTGGAACGCCTTGCTAATTTTGCAATACTATAGTATCCAACGTTAATGTTCACACTGACTAGAGGTTCTTCCTGTTTTGATGTTGATCGTGTACTAACAGCTGTTCTATGAGTGACATAAGGATTAGCCTTTGTTCCACTTGACACAACAGCTTCTTTTTGAGAAGGACAGAGAAAGCCTTCCTCGGAAACTATGACAGAGAGGAAACAATGAACAGCTATCATTAGGGAGTGAAACATGTTGTGGACCTTTTTTTGGTTCATTCTACTTAATTTCAGCAGAAATACTAAAAACAATGCCATAACTATTTAGGACAGGTTGCTTATTTGGCAGTGACCACCATGTACATTTTTAACAAGCCTTTACGACTGCTACCATTTTGCATAGAGAGACGATATCACATTTTCCAACCACAACAGAAGGGGGGGGGGGGTTGATCGGCAACATGAAAATACAACCTCCGACCCTCCAGACTAATGGTGAGAGGTTCTTTGAGGTCAGTGAAAAAAGTGGGAAGTTTGAAAATAGATGTCAAGAAAACCCCAGCCTGTCACACATTCACAGCCACCGATTCTGTCGAGAAACAGTGGAAAGACTGGAAGAGAAAGACCAAAATAACACAGAGCGGCTGTAAATACTACATAGCAGTGACGGGTCCCACACACACGCACACACTGCTGATTTCTTTTTTTAAAAAAAGGCATCTCAATGTCTTATGAAACTACAGTTGATCATAAACAATAGAGCCACAGAAAGAGCAGTGACTGACATAAGCCTGCAAATGGGAGGCATTTCTTGGCTAAAGCGCTCATCCTGCTATAGAGGCGAGTGGGTTGCTGGGAACACTTAGCTACGGTAAATGACACACTGATGTCCACCTCTTCAGTTTATATATTCATCCATCTGTCTGGGCTACACACACTGCCCTTCTGCAGCATAGTGTACATCTATTAATGCAGGACACACAAGTCAACATCACACACAGGAATCCATGTCAAATATATCAGACTATTTAAGGGTGTAAGAAAATATCAATACACTTGAGTATTAAGTATTTGTAGGAGACAGTTCATTTCGCCTTGTTTGAACCCCAGAATCAAGTTTTGTTTCAAAGAAGATATTTTAGTAGGGAGCGTGTGAAATCAAACTTAAATGTCTTATTGTTAAAGATCCAGTGTGTGATAGTGAGTGACATCTGGCGCTGAAGTTGCGCCCCACCTTCACCCTCGCCTACAGCGGCCGCAAGAACTACGGGAGTCCCTCATTACAGCCAGTGTTTGTTTTGTTCATTCTGGGCTTTTGAGTTAAGGGGATATTAAGGGCCACCCATTATTACACAGAAAAAATGAAAAAGACTAAGACAAAATCCATTCAGAGACTCTGAATGGGGAAAAAAACCCCACAACAATTCTCATTTTCATGTGATTATACACTAATGAAAATATAATTATCTGCAATTAGAACCGCTTAAAATCATACACACCGGACTTTTTAGGTTAATGCTGTGTTTAATTGGTTGGGTACTCATGAAAACACGTACAAAAAATGTATTTTGTTGCTTTATTCGGTAGACATAGGCTATTCAACATTAGGTGTCTATAAGCAGTGTACCTATTCCTCGCAAGTCATATCATCACCACGACTTTGAACAATGTTATCGCCCACCGTAGATATTCCTCCTATCTGTAAATGTCAACATAAATGTCAATTGCCTTTCTTTTCTGTTCATCTATAGTTAGTTACCAGTTGCAGTACATGTTGTATTATCCAGGCTTCTCTAATTATACACAACCTCTATAAGTGTGCAAATGGCACAGACATATCAGGTTGGCAAAAGGGACCCAAACACATGATGAAGAATGGGCCCGAGGGCAGGGCTTCCTTGGATTGTGTTGTGGAATAGTTGGGGCACACTGCTTCATGATAACTCTAATAGCAAGAAAAAGAACATTCGTGAGGTCATTATTCTAAGAAAAACTGGCGTCGTACTGGAAGCTATGTAATGATCTCGCGGTGCCATCCCTCAGCTCGCGGAGATAACAAAGTGGTGGTGGTGGGAAGAGTCAGATCACCAGAGACAGAACATACCATAAGTAATAGGATCAAGCTATTTTTTCCACATTTGAGTAGGAGTAAAGGAAGGGGGGAGAAAGGCAGAAAAGGGAGAGAGCGCGTGCAGGTGGGTGGCATCTGTCCTGATTATTGGCCACCAGCACTGATTGACAGGAGGAAATGTGGTTATTACGCTGATGGATGTCACAGCTACACCTGGACTACCTTATTTATAAAGCGTTACTTGTGAGAGGAGGAGGAAATAAGATCTCGTTTACTCTGCCAGTATCTGCAGCTGGCACACATGCCATCATGGTCAAGAACAGCAGGAAGTGGAAAGGTTATCAGAGCCCAAATCTCTTTGTTTATGTCAATCTAATTACTACAGAACTATCTAGACGGCTGTTATTTTAATGAACAAAACAAGAAAATCTGCAAGGACAAGTGACTTGCACTTGGCCGAGTAGGGCTGTTATACACTAAACTTGGTGATAACTAGGGTTGGAGAGACAAAATGGGTCAGTAGTAATGAGAGTACCACAGATCAGTACAGTAATAGTTAACCTAATCTTGCATTGCCATTCATCCAATCACCACATCTGTTCTAAAAAAAGCGCCTGCTGATGAGCACACCATGAAACTATCCACCAAAATCAGGGGAAGACAGGCATCTTTACATTTCTTCATACAAGTGGTAACATATAATGCACATTTATTCCTGCAGTGAGAACAGAGTCTACATGAACAAGGAAACAGATCTGCAACAATTAATCAATTAAATCGATTATTAAAGTAAACAACTATTTTGATCAAAATGAGTAAAAGAAAAAGTCTAAATTTTGTGATTGCAGCTTCTTAAATGTGAATATTTTCTGCCTTTCCTTCTCTGTGACAGTAAACTGAATATCTAAATATCTTCTGACCAAACAAGACATTTAAGGACATCGCCTTGAGCTTTGAAATACTTTTTTTTGACATTTTATAGACCAAAAGATAAACTGAGAAAATTATCATTAACCACAGCCCTACAAGGGAATGAGCTTGCAACAGACTAAATTTTCGTCATTTAAGGAGGGTAATAGTGCTAGTTTTAATTTAGATAATTTTTTATTTGATATAGACAGTAGTGTTGGAACTGCAACATACAATTATGCACAAGCACCAGATGCACTGTATTAAGTACTTGTAGTGGAACACTAATTTCTAATGTTCACACTATTTTTTTTTCTTATTAAAGTTAAATAAAAAAGGATAAAAAAGGACGAAATGGAAATAGAAATACAATATAGGGACAAATACAGGTAATAAAAGCACTACAGTCTACACAGCAGTGTTCGGTGTGAGAACAGTGTTGTTTTTGTTTCAGTCATCTTCTATTTAAAAACACCCAAATTATGTTGCATTGTCACCTCAACTGGCGAACAGTCCAATAGTTTTGCTCCTTTAGCAGTGAAAGCCGATTGTCCAAATGAGGTTTGTGCATTGCAATGTGACATTTACCGTTAATTGCGACCAAAGTGCTGACTCTACTGGAGCACTGGTGTCTTGAAACAAACTCACTAGCGAGGGAGAGCACAGTAGAGAGGGGGCATGACCGTGAAGGTATGTAAAATAAGTTTTAGGTTGGAATGGCCAAAATAAACGGTTTCTCCAAGATGTGACAGTGATGCTGCCTCAATGGTTTATTGCACACAATGTTTATTGTCTGGTTGTATAGTGATCCAATGGTGAAGCTTATGTGCATGCATATTTTCCAGGAAAGTGCTACAGTTAGAAGGATATATAATATATTACAACTGATGAGAAAAAAAAAAAACATACTTACCTTTCACCAAATTGCAATTCAAATGGTCTGAGAGCAAACAAGACTCCTACCGACTTCTGTGGGTTCACAGACTTTGTCTAATCACAGGTGTTTTTCAGGCAGGTAGGGGGTTAAATACATGACTGACAGATGTAATTACCAATCACTGCTCAGATTCAGTCAGACGTGACTCTACGTCTCTACTCCATGGCTCGACACGGAAGCTTGGAAAAGTGGCTTCTCTTTTTCTACATCGGTGTGTAACGGCATCAGGTCATCTATATTTATATTTGGTCTTTTGATTTGGACTGAGAGGAGAGAGCTGCAGAAGGAAGGTGTGTATTTTCAAGTTCTGGTGTTGATTTTAGCTCATGCAGCTTCAACCCTGTTTGCCACATCTGTACTAAAGTACATTAATGTAACTGCTCTGGGCTCAATTCTTGTAAAAACCTAATCGTTTTTTTAACAATGCACCAGGTTTCACATCTAAGCAAAACTGGTATTGTAACTGAAATATCTCTGAATCAGAAATTGATTTGAATTGGAGTCTTGTGAAACAGAATTGAATGGATTCAGGAAATCAGTAGAGATACCTAACCCTAGGTGGGAGTGCACTGTGAAAGTATGAACGGCTGATCTCTGGCATGAAAGTAAAGCTTGTTGGCTAACTTCCCCACATTCCCCGCCTGTCAGGACGAGGCCTACTCTCCCAGATTCCAGCCAAGTCAGCACTCCATTCCTTCTCTCCCACCCTCTCTCTCTCTCTCTCTCTCTGTGTCTCACACACACACAGTGGCATTACAGGTAAAGTAGGTCAAGATAATTACAAGATATGACATGTTTACACACTCAGTGGTCTTACCTGCTGTTTCCAAGAGTCTCTTATTTCCTGTGCCTCTGCTCCTTGCTGGGGGTGTCTAGGTAGCGGTGGGGACACAGCATCTGATGGACAAGAAGACAAAACTGACTGTTAGGGAGGAGGGGAAACCACGAGGCGGTGGATGTCTGGAAGCTGTTTCTCTGAGCTGCTCAAGCTGTTTCTAAGGAGAAACCATGAAAGTTAAGAGGGTAAATAAATAGTGTATGAAAAATTAGTGATTTTACACCACAAGACTAGGAGACATGGCATAGCTTCTCATAGCTTTCCGCCTCGCAGGCGGAAAGCTATGAGAACAACAACAGACTTGATGTATGCTTTCACACAGTCAAAGAGGCCCCAGTTTCCCTGTCATCTGAGATAAGACGACACAAAGTACACAGCACTCGAAGCAGTGCAACTTCTGACCTCCATCTCTCTGCTCACCCTCTTGTCTTACCGTCTTCTCCCAGTCACATCTATGATACCAAATTCAACTCAAGTCTATGGAGGACATCACTGACAATACAGACAAACAACTAAAATGTGAGTGAAAAGCAACAGTGTGAAATTGCATGTAACAAACGGTGATAATGAGACTGTAATGAGATCTGACATATTCACAAAATATGGCCAAAATAATATTCAATCTTGATTGAGTCAGTGTCATGAGCAATTCATGATTCCTAATATTTGTCTCTCTGTCTACATGAACTCATACTTGGGACTGATTGTTTTCAACATTGTTTTCAACATCCTAACAAACCCTTTTCGACCGCGATGCTCCCATTCGATTGCATGCTTCTATTTCAGGTGCAGGAACAGGTTTGTCATGTATTAGAATGCTTCCCCAAATGCCTCTCGAATGATCACTGTATGATTGGATCTGATTTTCAGCTCATCTATAACCCAAGCTTTAATTTAATAGACTGGATTTGTAATGTTTCTCTGAAAATGCAATTCAGTGTGCAGTCTAAAAGCAGCTTTTAAGGAGGTTTCCTGTCTGTTACTCAGTGCATGAGGTGACATTGTGTCTAATCAACACACCCTTAATTTCGATATGACAACTATGGCCATTCCATTTGATATTATTGGCTCTCTTGCATGGCATATGCTTTACAGATGATTGAATCTTCAAACACTTAAAACATGTTTCTGAATTTCTACTGGATTATGCAAACTACTGTTTCCTTACAGAGGAAAAAAGAAGTGGCAGAGCATTGTTCAGGTGTGCTCAGGCAGCACTATATATATTAAGCACTCATAATATGTCTTTGTGGGCTTTTCGACATTTTCAGACATCTTTAAAACACTTTGATATGATGCTGTTAGTGCGTTACACAGAGCATGTCAGCTGAATAGCCAATCTTTTAATCCATCCCAGGACACATTCCTGTTCAGATTGCTAAGAGAATGTGGACATATGCGTCCCAGACCACCTCCGAATGTGCCCAGAGATTGGATTTGAATGCGTTGTCAATGTGTCCTTCGTATGTTTACACCTTGTATTAGAGCTGTCGACATGTGAGCGGAATTGCTCAGGACGGATGTTTATGCCAGGTTTGAACTGGGCTTTTTAGGGGCTGTGGATGCCGTTATCAATGTTGTTTTTCATCATTCAAAAACAAAAACTTGAATTAATTCAATATATTCCCCAGCCCCATACTGAATATAGCTAAATGTGACAAGAAAACCATAGAGAGAAGGGAAAAGGGAATCACACCTGCACTAAAGTCTGAATCACATGTGCGAGGTTGAGAATCCTCTAAAATAATTATTACAGGTTCAATCTGAATTGGCTAATGGATTTCTGTAAGGCTGCACTCAAGCTGAAATGTGAGGCATAAACTATTATTAGAAGCTAGTAATGACAAAGCATTAACTTTTATCAAAACACTGACGCATTTAGCCATAGAAACATTTGTTAATATTTGTCTACCCCTCTTTTGTTGCCGTTTTCCCATCGAATAAGATATTCTTAAAATGTTTATAGTTTAATTTCAACAATTGTCTTATACTGGATCCAGCTTCTGTTTTATACCCTATAACCATCGAAGCTTCAAGTGTTCAGATGAAACAGCGTGTGAGGGACATGATCTCTGTGTGCACCAACATACAAGTGCCTAAGGCCAAGGCATATACAATAAGTTTATCTACACTTCAAAGAGCTGTAACTATGGAAACAGAGATGTGAACGAAGCGATAACATAAACAAATATACTGTGGACAAAAACACACAGTAAGGCCATACACGTTGATGACACACAATACACACACTCTGATTAAGGCTAGTAAACTTCCTGTTTTCCCCCAGTGGTTAAGATGCTCTGTCTTGTTTACTAGGGTGTGACAGAGAAAGGTTCACAAAAACAACTGTGTTTGATTCAGACATGTTTTATGTGCACACAGGGTTAAGGGTAAATTCATAGAAAGAGGTGGAACTCCACCTCCTCCTCATCCAACAAAAAAAAAAAAAAAGGCTATGAATATAATCTGTAGTCTTTACACACACACACACACACACACACACACACACACACACAGCAACAGTCAAACCACATGTGGGATGACCAGTTCCAGGAAGTGTGCTGTTTAGTACAAAGATAAAATCTCAGGCCTGAGACAGTCAATGTTTAACCCCCCAACTGGATTCGGCTCAAAGCATCACATGATATGTGTGTTTGTCACAGTAATATTTGGTTAAAATTAGGAGAACAAGGCAGACAGAGGTTTCACTATAAAGTGGTCTGGTGGTGACGTTTTTGCTCGAGGACTCACTCCAAAGTTAGCTCTGGCACAGTCTGTTGAAAACAACTACTCTAGAGCATCATTGAATTTTCGAGTTCATGTTTGGAAAAACCTATAAAATTTTAAATCTACTGTGGAATATGATTATTCCAGTGCAGAGGCTTTAATGAGTTATAATGGTTCAACCACTGTGCAACAAACCCAACGCAGCTCAACTTTTAAGCCTTTAACCATTTGCTTTCTACTGTACCTTGTTTGTACAAGTGTGTACAAAAAAAATACTGAATCAAGTGTATTCTAATTAATTCAACAAAGCTGCTAGTTTGTTACCTTCACCAAGGAGGTTATGTGACCACTCCATTTTGTCTGCACCTACTGCACCAATTTTCATGAAACTTGGTGGGAGGGTAGGGCACTGGTCAAGAAGGAACACTTATCCATAAAAAGATGTCGAGGCTGGAAGTGTCTTTCACTTACTTTGAAACAGTCAGTTAAAAGAAGGATGGTGTATCCGAAAAGTGGTAGTTGTTAAGGATATTGCTTAGTTTCATTGACTTTAGCCATTGACAGGAGAGGAGTAGAGTAGCTTCTCGAAAGAGTAGATATTTTACTGGTAAAATACTGAATGGTTTTCCAGTTCTCCTCCGGAAATGAAATGATGACAAAGAGCATGACAAGGATGGACGTCAGACAAGATAGCAAAAGGAACCACTCCAACACATATGCAACTCATCAATTGTAGTAAGTTTAATGAAAACATACTGACCATACGTTTTCCAGTTATTTTCCAGTGCGGACAGACATACATGCTAATTGCTATATCCCCTGCATTATATGCCAGGAGATAAAATAAATAACCAGTAGCACCAACTAAGAAAAATTTATACAAAGAATATGAATGGCTTGAAAATAAATGGCAGAAATAAATGGCTCAAGAACTGAGAGAATGTGCAATTATTGGAACTGATGTTAAAGCTTTGACTTTTTCTATCTGGTGAAAAATATTATTGTGCAATAAAACATTCATGTAGTCATATTTTGATATACTGAATGATGGTTTTTCACAAAGGGACCTCTGAGGTTTTCTAATGTAAGATAGTAGTTTAGTTTCGTTCCATTTTCAGAGTAACGTCTCCAACACCTTACATCACGTCTGAGCAGCTGCTTTGACCCCTGCATCTGTTTGTTTCAGTAATCAAGGCCACCCACTAAAGTGACGTTATCACACCACTATGAAAACAATTTCAAAATGGAGTTTGTGGGTGTTGTGTGTTTCTACTGTGGTTTCCTACACATTTAGGCCACTGCAAAAAACACTTCCCAAAAAACACCAAAACCCTCTCCTGGTTGAAACAAACAGAAACACACAAATGCAAACACAAACACTGAAGCAAAAGATTTTCTCATCTTCAAATCCCTCCCCACATTTTTTTTCACTTTTATCACTGTACAAACATCACCGTGAGAGTCTAGCTTTGATATGAGTTTCACTCTCCCCACCTAAACAGACACACACACACGCACACCCACTCTCCTCCACCCATCCTCCTGCAGAGGAATGCAAGGAATGCAGAATCCTAAAATGACTGGGGGTTTCATAATCAACCAAGTCTCTCCCTCATATTTGGCCACATCCAGCTAATCTAGCAATTGCCCTTATTAGTCATCACATAAGTCATTGCAGATGCATGTTTTCACCCTTTACCTTTCCCACAATTTTCCCTAATTTCCTCATGACCCTCAGGCTATAGAGGGCAGGGAGAGCTCCTGTTGTGAACAGATGACATTCGGTGGGAGGGGGGGGGGGCATAGATTGTTGTCTCCTTAATACACCATACGTTTTTTACAGTTAGTTTGATGTTCATTTCCACATTTGTGGATTAAATACTTAGAGTTTGATGTTCATTGATTCAGATTTATTTATTTAGGTATTAAGGATGCACCAATTGCAAAATTCTGGGCCAATACCACGACTTAAAATTACAATTTGACCGATAGCCGATGCGGATACCATTGTTGTTTGTTTATTAAGGTTATCCGATTTCTAATAAAGTGAATGAGTTTTGGGGATAGGTGCCAATGATATTGGCCAATTAATCGGCTATCAGCTTTTTTTATGCTCCAAACTATCTTTATTGCACTAAGAAGAGAGGCTCACCCTGCAAACACCTGCTAAAATGACTTGCAATCTGTGTCATGAGACTGGCGTTTCTATTTGATAATACTCTTCATGTGCTTGATGCAGAGTACGTCACTTATGTGCATGAAAAACATGTGCAGAGGTAGCTAATCTGGCCCTGTATGTTTGTTATGATGGACACTTAAACTCAGCTTAGTTTTACATCTGTGAAATCTGGTTTTCATACCTCAGAAATGTAAAATAAGGACAATTTGGACTAAAGCCTAATGGCATGCATCGGACATCGGTAAGAAACCAAAGACAATTTAGCTAATGATCTAAAACAAGCAAAAGAATGCAAGAGGAATGCACCAGTACGCACACTCTCCAAACCAAGAGTGGTCTGAAGGGCCATTACATTTGGCCATGCGTCATCACTACCTCACCGTAAACAAAAGGGCACTGTCTATCCATTTCTAAAACAATACACATCCACTCATTAGCACACTGGGGTGGCTTTAACCCTCCATCACAGTGAAGCATGAGCAACACACACACACTGCTATCAATGTAAAGTTTGCGATTGGATAGTATTCTACATGAGGTTTTATAATCTGTGCATCTCTTTGTGATGTCTGGGTCTGCCTACAGCCTTTACCCACTTCTTTCCTCGTCTTTCTTTATTTAGCGTCTTGCCTCAGTCTATATTTATAGCTGCTATTGTGAGGCTGCCCTTAGGTGGGTGGACTGAGTGCGTCTGTGTGTATTCTCAAAAGTTCCCCTCGGACGCTGTAAATCAGTTACCCCCCCGGCTGCCTGACTGAGCAAAGGTCTGTCTCAGCCTGGGGCACAGCACTGCTGATCACACACAATTCAAACACACACACACACACACACACACATACACACACACACATACAGTGCCACAACCCAAGGCAAAATTGTCACACCATAATTACAACACAGACAGACGCACAGTGATGTAGTTGGCTGAGATCAGTTATAGGTCACACAGTTCTACAGGAAGAAGGAAAAACAGAAGTGAGACGTCAGCTTCAGAGATAAACTCATAACACACTTTAAACTGTGGACTTAAAGACATAATGACATCATGAGAACATAGTGGAAAGCTGAAGAAACACCCTTCTGCAATTTAATGCAGTTCAGAGCAACTGCGATTGTCCCTTTACTCAAAATGTACAATGCACAAACAAGATGACAGTGCTAAACAAACATTACAGTTTTAAACTATGTTCACAGTTCTATAGTATTTAACCACTTCATCAGAAATGTCCACTGTACAAGAGGACTCTAAACAGACCCTTCAACATGTTACTGAATATGTTGTGTAACAGTGTAGAGTGATGTTAGAGTGTGTGGGTGAAAGAATATTGGTAAGACAGCAGTATGTGAAGGCACCACCATATGTATGAAACCTTCATATTTAGCCCTTGTAAATTAACAATATATATCAGGTTCGGCACGTGCCGAACGTACTGTGTGTGGGACAGAGTAGGGCTGTGCGATAAAACAAGAATGATAATTTTCCTCAATATCATTATATTACTATTACAGACACAGTGGCTGACCGGGTTGTTCTATGCCTAGTGAAATATTCTGCTATTCTGTGTTTGTCATGTTCTGACAATGAAGAACAGTTTAAAAATATCAAATCATTTGTTAAATTAACATCAAAACGATTTTATTTGGAAAAGGCTATTGGCTGCTTATTAAATAGTCAATTTAAGTAATTGCAAACACCACACAGCAATACTTAAGCTGTGACAGAAAGTGCCACTGCCATGAAATAGGTTACACCTATAAAAACTGGTCTGGTAAATATTTCTGTGCATTATAGGGCATAACCACAAAAAAAACAAATCTATATTTGTTAGACTTTGTCAGTTTGTGGTTATATTCTTCAATAGATGTCAAAGCTCAAACCGGCCAGTGGGTTTTAAGGGGTCATAAAGGCCGATGCTTTTCTGTGAAATATATGTTGTTTGACACATCAGTGCAACACAAAACTCTAAAAGCGTTGAGAACTACTTGGAATCTGAACCCCTGCAGCCCCCATGCAGATTCTTGTAATCGTTACAGCCTTAATATTCTGTGAAATCATTGTTTTTAGGGAAGCTTTGGGACCTGAAATGATCAGACTGTCCCCTTATGATTTAGCTAACACTGCTACATTTATAATATTTCCTGTTTACATAAAAGTCAAAGCAGGATTAAGATCATAAAAAAGACAGCCTTTAGTTATGATTATGACGGTCAAACTCCCAGACAAAGTGATCTCACATTGCAAAATCAATAGTACAATCAGTACCCAAACTATAGATAGAAGTATGAAATGTGATACAGATACTTTAGTGTACAATATCAATACTACTCTAATTATATGCACAGCATACGAAGACCATTACAATAAACAGCCTGTGAATTGCGTGCATGAAATGAAGTCTAATTACAGACGCAGTTAGGATTTGGAATATTTCAATCTTCAACATCATAAAAATACAGTCATCAAAGTCCTAATTAACAACCACATGGCATTTGATAAATCACCCAAGTGGTTAACAAGATGTCTCCCCGTTGTTATGGGTAATGATGAGCCTTTAATGTGTTCAGACTCAGCAGCTGATCCCAGTTTAGTTTTTAAGTAGACTATACTAAATGAATCAAGCTTTTTTCCTCCGAGAGAGTCATGAAAGTGCACGCTTAATATACAAAACTAAAATTTGCTGGTGAAAACATCTATTGGCTCCACTGATAACCTTTAATAGACAATTACCCTGTTGACATTCTTATCTGTAGTTTGTCTTTTGGTTTTCTGACAGAGCAGTCATGGAAAGCTATGCTGTTTGTGAACCAATTTTTCTAGCTGAAAATGTCACGCCTTTACACTAGCACCTCGCAATAGTCTGCATCACACAAAATACCCCGGAGCATGTCTTATATCAAGGGAGTCTGCACTTTCTGCTCACATAACTGACTGAAGACACTGTGATCTCTTGCATAGTTTTCATGAGTTCCTCATTTTCAACTTCAACAAAGTGAAAGTATATCCTTCATGACAAAGAGTTATTTGCCATCGGAGGCATTTACACAAAACAAATGTGGCCAAATGTGTTTCGAAGCCCGTACAACTTGTTATGGTGTATCCTAATTGGCTTCACAGCCAAATTCAACATTTTCTATGTGCAAATTATCACTAGGAAGGAATTAAAATGGATTCACGTGACATATCTTCTTCACTGTACCAAGGGTGGCTTGCCACTCGTTACATGTCATCACGTTTCACTCTATCCCACTCCCGTTGTCTTTTCTGCATTCCTTAGCAGGTTCTGGCCTGCTGTGTATCAAAGTGGAGAATTCCAGCAGGCTGCACTCACCTCACAGCTAGTCACATTTCTTGCTAGAGAAACGTCCTTTTCTATGTACAGTTGTATAATAACCCGTAAAGTACAGCTTGGCCCAGCCCACGCAGAAACTGAATGTTCTACTACGTCGGTCAGCACTGGTGGAACGGTGAGATTTCGTTGGAAACTAGCTAGGAGGCAAATTGTGAAAGCCATATTGTACACTCTTACTTGCACACATAAAAAGTAAAACATTGACCGGCTTACTTAGATACCACTCTTTGAAAGGATGTCACTAAATCCTTTCACTGTAATAATACTTTAAAAGCATAACAACAGGAAGTGTGAATGAGTAAGAGACACAAAGGGAGGGAGATGAGACAGATAATGGGAAAAGTAAACCCGCTATAACCAGCAACACAGAGGTGTATCATCCCATACAAACACAACAGAATAAACCATTCAGATTTCAAAAACAGGTCTCTTGGGGGAAAAAAAATATAATAGGTGCTGAGTGCCTTATCCTAAAAAATACGTTGTACAACATGGCATTGTGTTTAATTCTGCCCAGCTGCTCACTCTCTATGCGGTAAAACTCTGCTGCTTTTCACAGCTACAGCAAAATATTACAGTATTCAAAGGCGGCGAGTGGACGATCTGGGACAGAGATTTAGGACGTAGGGAACATAAATGTCAGGTCAGTACACACAGATGAACTGACCATCCATCTATCTGTAGTTGCAATCAAAACCAGAGCTTTGTCTTCGGGCCATATAGATATTTAGTTTCATCTTTAGTACAGATTGGACATGAAACAATGTAAGAAATGACGTCTTGACATTTTGAGTCACTGATGGATATGGACACCCTTAAAGGTTATCCTTTTATCCTCACAATAAATTGAAATCTACTATGGTGGAACTAGGCCAAAACAACTGAACACACATCACTGTCTAAATACTTCCAGGCTGAACTGTACAGCATATGTAGTTTAAATGTGCTGCAATATGCCACTACACCTTGATCTTTTGTGAGGTAAGAATTAAAGTGTCTTGGCAGACACTGAAAAACAACACAGACACAATTTAATGTGGGCATTATTCCTCTAAGAAATGACAACAAACACACTGCTGGTAAAGTAAGTCAGGCTGCATAAGCCACATGCCTCCATGCTCTAATCTTTACAGCGTCATTTCAGCAGTCAGCAACACTGAGACCTGAAGCCACTTGTGGCCCTTATCCTTTCACTTATGCACCAAACACCCTATTATACAGGTAGCTCAGTCCTGAGCCACAATACGACAGATGATACAGAAAATGAATGTTAGCAGAACAACATTTTGTTTTTGGTGAATGCCTTTTTTTGGAATTCCCCAATCATTTGAGCTCAGTTTCTCCAGAGAGGCCTGCTTTGGGACTAATTCTGACTGGGAGTAAATAGCTGCATTGTTGGCTGATGTCTGTAGAGTGATGTAAGTTAGCCTTATCAGTTTTCTCTAACTTTACCACAAAGGTGGCCTGACCTCACCGCTTGTCAAACATGGGCCAACTCCAACTGTTGCCTGATCAAAAATAACACAGAACAGACCGGACAACTTCATTTCCCATGACTGATGGTGCCATGCAATGCAAAATGTACTTGGCAGCAAATAGTAGAAATCATCCTCCCTTTTTTCCAAACACGTAGCATGGATCTTAGTCTCTGTGTGCAAGCAACAGACTTCATGTAAATCTCCATCAGCTGTGAGGGACAGCAGAGGTGGAGGTGTGTGACGCTGCTGAAGGCACAGATCACTGTGACAAAGACAACGACCTTGGAAAACTCAACAGTTAAAGCATGCCCATAAGAAATGACCGAATGAGGCAGGTGCAAATAAAATTTACTGTCCTGGTATTGAAAATATGCAAGTTAATATAATTCTAATGCTATTAACTTGCATCATTTTTCATAACCCTGTACCACCCTAAACCGGTACTGTGAATTAATGTGCAAGACTGACTACGTCAGGATACAACACATTAAATGAACAGTGACAACATGAGAAGTGCTATATTAAAGAAATGCATTTGTTACATCTGCCTGTATTGCCCATGGCATTGCCATTACAAACGTACTGGCGACGTACTGACTCAAACTGAGCTCAAATAAACCCTGATTCTCTGATCCATGTCTATTGGCTTATTGCAATTACAAAGCAAAGGGAACCTTGTGGGAGAAACCCTCCAAGGACAAGCAGCCTGAGGCTTATTGGTTGAAAAACACAAACAAACAAGCGCACTAAAAATTACTATCACATATTATACCACAGTCAGGTATAAGATGCAACACGCAGAACCTATTAAATTCACTGGGAAAACTGACAAAGTCAGACAGGTTAAAACCTGCATCCAGATTAAAGTAGTTCTTGAGAAGTACTACCTGTCAAGGGTACATTGGACTACATGTCAAATGCTTGAAACAGCCATTTTATAGACTACTGGATGTCTTTTGAGACTTATTCCCTACAATGTTTAATGTTCGTGTGAACGATTGGGGTCAACAGTGTGTCTAAAGGAAAAAATTAGTCCACTACTCTTGTAGGCTGTAACCTTAAGGTCAAATCGTCCAAGACGGACAGCATCTAAACTAAAGATAGATACTGGCAAATAGGTGACGAATTAGAGGAAAAACTAACATATGCACATAAACACAATGTCTCCGTAAGGTGTTGACCCACCATGTGCCACCAAAACAACTTCACTGCTGCTTGGCATTTATTGTACAAGTCTGTGAACTCCACGGGAGGGATTAACATGAAATATTCCCTCATTGATGGTGGTTGAGAGTGCTGTCAAATACCACAGTCCAGAATCTCTCATCGGTGTTCAGCTGCGTTGAGACCCGGTGACTGCGAAGGCCGCAGCGTATGATTCACATCATTTTCATACTCATCAGACCATTCGGTGCTCCTCCTGCCCTATAGATGGGAGCACTGTCATCCTGGAAGAGACCACTCCCGTGAGGTTTTTCCTTTCATTTGTCTGTAGCCTCTGCTGACTACCGTTTCTGAATGAACAAAACCAAGAGACTATATGGTTATGTCGAGAAAGCTGACTGCATCAATTAATTTTCACATCCTCTTTATTTGTCTGTTGTCTGTCCATTTCCCAACAAAGACTGTCATCGGTAACACAAAACTTAAAAGTAGTAGTGTCCCAATAACAGTGTGTCTCCTTTCATTCTTGCAAAAAAAAAAAAACAATAATTGCTTAATACCAAATTCCCCAGGGTGAAACAGCCTAATTTCTCTGAAACATAGTCTGTTAATAGTACTTTAAAACGACTCAACATAGAAACAAAAAAGTTAATATAAACATGTTTTCAAGTCTTAAAAATCCACAAGGTCTCATTGTCTAATGGGCATATTTTTCGACGTCCAGTCACTTAGCGAACATTAACATTCTTAGCTTGATGAAAACGAACATAATTAGAACATCTCTTCAAATGCCTGGTCGCAGATAAACAGGGTTCTGTATAAGCGTCCAGAAAACCTCTAATGCTACGAGACGGCAGAAGTTCTTTGGACTGTGGCAGTTAGTGGTGGGCTAATTTTCTAGATAGCTTTCACGCTACAGACGTCCGTTTGACAGATTGATGAAGGGGATTTGTCGCGACGGGTCTCGCTCGACACGCGAAGAAAGTCGGTCTAAAAACCAACCCCGAGCGGGGGACTCACCTTCAGTCGCTGTCTCTCGTGAGGTCGAACTAACAGTTGAAAGTTGGATGTTCGGCGGTTACGTCTTCGCGGCGAAAGTGGTTTCACGTAGAATAAAAGTCTGTGTGACTGGCGGCCCCGCGTCTGTCGCCACCGCGGGGACACGGAGTTAGACTCGCAGGTGGACAGGACAGGAACGCCGTCTTGCTTCCTGTTTGTTTGAGAAGGTGAACCACCGCCGCTGATTTTTTTTTTTTTTTCCCTCCGCCGGCTCTCCCCCCGCTCCCTCCGCCGCCGCTGTCAAGTCAGAGCTGTTAGTTTGCGGAGCCGTTGAAGTCACCGCCTTCACTGACGTGAGCCCGGTCTGATGATGCTTTCAAGAGCTGCGCGAAGAATTTACTCTCAAATGGCCGCTGCTCTCTGTAGGGTAGATTTCTCTTGCAGCATGCTTTATGTAGAAATTAGTATTATTATATACTATTATAGTATATAAGTTACCACAGCGGTTCA
The DNA here is from genome assembly GCA_037367275.1 of Coranthus polyacanthus. Taxonomy (NCBI): domain Eukaryota; kingdom Metazoa; phylum Chordata; class Actinopteri; order Kurtiformes; family Apogonidae; genus Coranthus; species Coranthus polyacanthus. The sequence goes on along the minus strand of JAPQRN010000006.1, from coordinate 7,027,318 downwards.
ATAGTTTCCTCGCCACACTATTTGCCCTACGATTGAGCTGATGTCTTAACTCTCACTTGTGGGAATTTACCAAGAGTACGCGAATGCAGCAAAAACCAGAGCCTTTCCAAATGTGTGACGTCAAACTAGGACCGAGAGGGGCGTCTTTAAACTACAAACTAAAACTACAAATTTATGTACAGCTCCTGACGGGCGCATCTGCCACGACAGTGCTTATTAAACCCCTGCCATGCCAGATGACCGCAATGTAATACTGTCATCTGTCACGACGGCAGCGGCACAATACTTTTTTGTTTCTTGGCCATCCTTTACAAGCAGCGGAGTCAAAACTGTACAAAAATAATCAGAAACAAGCAGGTGAATCTCCAGACCATAATACAAATGACATTAAATAATCCAATCCATAAATGGTATCAGAAGTTTCTCCAACCAGCCCACGAGGCTGCTCATAACCGATACTGACTTTATAGAGTAACTGCGATAAACCTACACTGTAGAATTAAACTGGAGAAGACTGACACTTAGATGTGTGACATTTATCGACACACTCATCCAGAGGTTTCTTCAATAACTTGTACTAAACCGGAACACGTCAGCTCCTCTTCAGCAAACCTAGGCTGCAACCAGACTGCCACCTTCTGTTCAGAAATCAAGACCACGCTTTGAAGTAACTGGGGCAAAAGTCACAGGCCCTCATACCAGTTGATGTTCACTTAAGTGGTTCTTTGCTGTAACGCACACTCAAAGATTTAACAAATGTCACGTTAGCCTGAATTGTCCTTGAACATGGCGGTTCTTTTGTAAAGGCCTATTATACAGACAAGGGGCAAATCCAAAAAAAGTAAACCAACAGGAAGTGTAAAAAGTGCGCTATAGTCAGTCGCAAGGTTCACAACAGAACTGGACAATAATAAACTGAAAAGACTAATGAAATTCAGTCCCTGTGGTAGGCTACAGCAGGCCCTCTTCTGGAAATTAAAAACAAACAAACAAACAAACAAACAACCGCTCTATCAGCTTTCTGTTGGAGCTTTCGAAACGTTGCTTGTTATCACAGCATAAATAGCCACATACAAAGGTGGGTAAAACTGTTCATAAAATAACTTCATCTGAAATGTTGAGATTAGCTAGGCAGCACTGAAGCTGACTGACCTGAACGTAGACTAACGACCTGCAGAATAGCTGTTAGCGTTAACGTGAACTGTCTAGCTCCAGCTAACAGTGATTGGTGCGTGAGTTTTCAGCTTCTTAAAGTCTTCCGTTTGTGCCTCTCCTGTCACCGTGAGTCATACAAACTAGGGTGTAAAACAATAGCCTTATCTGTCTGTTTTGTGGTGATAATAATGTCAATAATGTCCACACTCTAAAATCAAAGATGACTCTTCTGAAAGAGACTGAAAGAGAGACGGAGGAGGAGACGTTTTTCCAGGTGGAGAGGGTCAGGAGCCAAACCTTTTGCAACATCACAAATACAAAACCGGATAATAAAATATTACTTCAACTACTAGACCAGCAAAAACATGCGCATGATAATAAATATAATACACAAATCTATAAATAATACATAAGTATCCATACTGGTAAATTAAATCTTGATTCAGACATTAATTTCTGTCTAGCTTGTCATTCTTCAATCGTATATGGCAAACACATATACGTACATTCAAAATATATCAGAATTTATCAAGTGAAGGTGTTTTAATTTGTAACAGTCAAACATTATGCACGGAAACAATAATAACTGAATAAACAAAATTTAAACACTGTGTCTCATAGGTCTTTAAACAGAAGATGCAGCATCATCTGTGTGAACAACAGAGAGCAATCCGTGAGCTTGACGCTGTTGGATTAGCTTCCACTGAGGTGACGCAGGCCTCGCAAACAGAAGTAGAGAATGAAACGCATGATAAAATAGGATCCTTGAGAGCGACCGTGCTGGGGTTTGACGCTGAAAAACGTTGTCAAGGAGCTTGAAACAGTGAGTAGTGAGTGCGCGCAGTCTAATTTATTTCTACACTTGAGGGTCTCTGGGTTAGAATTGTTTTTGTACCCAATATATGTCATAAATTAAACATCAATGAGTACAAACTCCAGTTCAATTGTCATCTGACAGAAACATAAGGAGGAAATAGAAAAAAACAAGGGACAGCTTGGAAAAGGAACTCCCAGGTTTCAGTTTGTTTTTCCAATTGCGTTGTACAGGTTATAGGTCACATT
>JAPQRN010000006.1:7002372-7014807 GCA_037367275.1 Coranthus polyacanthus | reverse complement strand
TGTGTGTGTGTGTGTGTGTGTGTGAAGACAAAGCTGGGGTCAAATGCGTTGCTTCTACAATGAGTTGACCTCATTCGTCTTGTTGATTATAATCTGTCATCTCTGAGAGCACAACAAAGGATACAATCATGGTTATTCACTACAGGCTGCAGCGGAAAAGACGCATGACAACAAAACCACACACTGGGCGGAACCTTTTCACCTTGTAGAGAAATAATTATGGATATAAACATCTATTCGTAAAGCGGGCTGTATGTACATGAGCCACATTAATAACTGAACAGTAATAAATGGAAGGCTTCTCATATGCAAGCTTCTTTTTTTTAATCCACTGTAGCGGTGGATCAACACATTAATTATTACAGTCACCGTGTGGATTTGTACCTTGTACTTTTGACATTGGCTAATTTTAACTCTCTGCGTTTTTTGTCATGCAAATATATTTTACAATCATCCTTTAATCTGCTTCCATGGGGGTATTTTTTTAAATTATTTTTGTTTACTGAATGATAAATAAGCTGCTCTACACGGTGGAGCATACTATGCTTAACCAGTGTCCACAAAGGGCAATGTATTTCTAATGGAAACTAATGAGACAAGTGTTAGAATTGTGCAGGCTGTATCTTCAATAATACATTTAATTTAAAAAAAGAAGAAGAAAGAAATAGAAATACAATTTAAATAGGCTACCCGTGGTGCAATATGATAAGTTATGCACATCTAGATTGATTTAGCGTCCAGATTTGGATTTTTAAATAAAGACTATTTTAAGTCTTGCAGGTCCCTGTTTGGGCCATGAACCTCGGCTCGTCTTATCTCTCTCAGCCCCTGAGATATCCTGTATGCAGGCCCATTGTTCCGGCAGCCCGGCTGTGCTGTTACGCACAAATGCACACCTGTCGCCCCGAGTCCACGCAGATTATGTTCACAGTGTGGATTTAGCACAGGAGATGTGTGGACAAAAGTTCAAAAATACATTCAGAGACGAATAAATCAATAATTGCGTGAATGCGCTTACCGCAGAATGTGGACGCGTACGTATTTCAGGGGCAAAGTTGAACAAATAAAGCAAACAAAGCGAGATAAACTACATGAACCGCATATTCTACATGTTGTGCTTCATTCTTAGGCCCAACAACTCCAGTCATGTCAAGTATTGGCTGTTAATAATCAGAAAGGTTACGACATTATGCTGTGCCAATAAACTGAAAGTGTGTGGAGAAAGTTCACTGATCTAATAAATGATAACAACTTAAATCAGGACCAACTCGGAAATGATGAGCTCTGTCCGAGCCTCGTCTATAGTTTATGTAAAGGTTAGTTACACTCGCCGAAACATTATTTCTTGTAAAACACTTGTATTTATTATTTTTAGAAGAGTGTTTAGAATACACGTGCCTTTCAAAAGCGGCCTTATCTCCTTATTGTTTACAAAACATTAATGTGAGGAAGCGGAGAATGTACACAGCTACATTTCAGACTTCAGCCCCGACGCTCCCTCGGCGCACAGGAGGATGGAGAGGTGTCACTTTTACCTCCGACTGGCACCGCAGTGGTCCATTTTCCTCCTCTATCACAACGTTATTAAAAGGCAAAGGTTTGTCATTCAGTGGCGCTATAAGGAGAATAAGCGTCCAGTATAGTCTGCGTCGACGGTAGGCCATCTAAACGTTTTGCAGGGTCGAAATGTCACGTATTTGGCTGAAAATAATGTTTGTTTGTTTGTTTTTTTTCTCGCCGAGTTTCCGTAACGCAGCTACATTTGAAATGAAACTGCTTTAGAAAACCGGTCAACGTGTCTGCAGTATGTATGACCTCGAATATAAAAAGCGGATTGGGTCTGCGTGAACTCAGTAATCCATAGAAAACTACAATTGAAAACGACCTTTTATGGACATTTTAAATAAGCCCAGCAATTGTTTTTTATTCATTTTCTAAACTGCTCTTTTTTTGGGGCTATAAAATTAAAATCGTTTTGGTCCAAAGAGGCTCAATTAAAAAAAAAAAGAAAAAAAGAGCTATAAAATTGCAGCCACTAAGATAATCGTAGATCACTAGAAAAGGGGACGCAGCCTATACTTACATATATAAAAATATTAAATCAACTTTGGTTTTGACTTTTCATTGGGTAGCCTAACTTCTAGCGTTGATAACTTTGCATATTCGTAGATTTCGATTGTTGATCTATTTTGTTTGTATTCTGTTAGTATTTTTTAAATATATTTTTTAAGTTTAAATTGGGCCTGCCGGGTGCCACTACGGACAAGGCGATTGAAAAATAACTATAGGTCACGAAAATAATTCTTTCTTGCTTTCTTGTAGTTTTCTTGGATTATCGATCTGTGTTTGACAGTCTTTGCCGCGCGCGCGCTGGGTGGATGGAGGTGAACGCGCGCGCACGCAGTCTGCCTCCACGCGCTCTCCAGGGTCATGACGTGAGAGTGGACTTTTTTTTTTTTGTTTTTTGTTTTTTTTGCGGGGCTTCGCAGTCAACGTCGCCGCCAAAATGTGTGATCTTTCCAGGATGATCCCTCGACCTTATTAAAAGGGTTATTAGATTTGAGGAAATACTTTGCTTTTTGGAAATGATAAAATGTGCAGGATAGCTGTCAAAACAGTAAATTCATTATAGTGGAACATCTCCAAGTCAAAGTTAAAACCAGATGGCTCCAGCACTCATATTCCTTTGCGTTGTGATAAAATGTTAGTGATAATAGAAGGGACGGCGTTGAGATCAGTCGGTGATTAAGGCGTTTCACTCGTCGACATGTCTCTTTTCTAAAGAGGCTCGCCCTCGGGGGGACGGGACGGTCCTCTGGGGCCCACGGAAACCGGCTACGTAATACAACAGTCTCACACTCAAACACAACAAGAAGGAGGAGCTGTCGATGTGAATTTTACGCTTTCATCTTCCATAAAAAGATTCTCAACATATGTCTACACTTGAGCAAATTTGTTACTGAGCACAGAGTGAAAAATCTGAAATGATGTCACATTGTGCGCCTCTGCATTACCGACGTTTGTTGTTGTTATTATTTTAAGACGCATCCTGTCTTTGTTCTTATTTCCTAAACAATTATGCGTTATGAACTCCACGTTAACTGTATTTAAATGATTTTTATTCTTGTTAATCTGCAGGGCTACGAAGAGGAAACAATTTGCGTAATCCTAACTTCTATGTAACTATGTAAACGAACGTTGTAAATGTATTATTATTATTATTATTATTATTATTGTTATTATTATTACTGTTCCTTTGTTGTTTTAGTTATTTAGAGCATGACTAAGTAGCCTACATTAATGAAAAACACTATATAAATGTCAAAATATTGTTTTGGGTAATTTTGTTCTGCTTGGGGCCGAGCCGCAAAAAAATAAATAACAAAATATAATAAAATAAAAATAATCTTATTTGCGAAATATAAAATAAATTAACCATGATGCATGACGCATATATTTTGTGAAGCAGTTGAGGTTGGTCAAACTAATATCATTGGGGAATTCAATTTACCAATAACACATGTACTATTATTATTATTATTATTATTATTAATGGTGTTATTGTTGTTGTTATCTACTGGCATAAATGTAACGAATAGCAGCTGAATAACACAAGCTTTAATGTGCCCGCGAAAATCAATCTCGAGACATTTTACGCTTTAAGCAGTAGAATATCTGCACAGCCAAACCTCACCAACCCGTGCACGGTGGTTTCACAAATATTATTTTATCCCTGATCCCTGCTTTTGGATTTTTAAAACTATCAACATACTGTGTTGCGTTGCCTTCACAGAGTTGACTCCTGTTTGTCTACTGATAAATAGCTTGCCAACAGTGGTTATCACAGCCTAAAGCATAAAACAGACCACTGTATTACTTTAAGAAATACAAGTTTATTAAGAAATTCACAAACCTAGAAAAGAGGGAAAAGTGCTAAGTAAAATGAAACATGGCCCCAACATGAATGAGACAATACTAATCACGTTTATAAAAAAAAAAAAAAAAAAAATTATAAAGATAAACAAATCCTGGCACTGTCTGATGTCATCTTGGAAATTATACATACACATGGGATCAAGAAATTAAAAAAAACCCTGAATAGTATTTTTGGCAGTCTGATGGATCCCCACCCTACCTTTTTACCGACCATGACATAGGTGAAGTTTCTCCTTACAAGTTCGTAAGATGACCAAATGATCTCTGATTCAATTACATATTAAAGCACTGACATAATTAGGGCATTTTGCGTTCACGTTTCATTTGGCAACAGTTAGGATAAGCCGTGCGTAAAGTTGAGAGAATCATTACGCATGCCGATAACACACAACTAAGAAATGTCAGCAATGTCTATCCCAGTCAAAATGCAAAGTTTTTCATGACACAATTTTGACTATATTATCAAATTATGGCCACCAGTCCAAGTGTAATGCAGGCGCGTGAAATGGCTCCCAGAATTTGTGCTACCTGATGTGTCCTGGTAACTCCTTTACCTCCAGTTTCCATTTTGTAAAACTTTCTCAAAATCATTTCGAGCCATACCTCCCCGACGGCATTCATGGGTGTCAGCCGGACCCAAACAGCTCGTCAGAATGGTCTCTTCAAAAATAGTCTTGGTTCTGTTTTGAAATCACAGGAATTAACTCACACTCTTATTAAAAGAGTCCCCATTTTACACAGACCATTCGGTAAACTTTAAATATCAATCCTCGTATGTAACGCCGAGTGTTTGGTCTCGTGTTCCCAGTAAGAGCAGTGCATCATGGAGAGCTCCGCAGGTTGACGGGAGCAAGCGAACTGAAGTCCTGCTCCGTTACTGGAGGAGACAGGAGGCGGTGCAGCAGTGGCCGGGCTCAGCTGCTGGGCATGGTGGGGATGTGCGGGATGGTGATGGTGACTCATGCCGTTGTAAGAGTTCACCATGCTGGGCAGCGCCATGCTCTGCACTCGAGAGTATGGATTATAAGAAGATGGAGCAGACAGCCCCTTCACGTTCACTGGACTCACGTTGCCGCTGGCCATCTGACAGGACGTGTAGGACATCGGAGCGGGTGGCTGGCCTAGGGACCAAGAGTTGTTCATGAAGCTAGATTGCAGGTACTTGGGTGGTGACAGATAGCCATAACCGTCGCCTCCAAACAAGGACTTCCCTGGCTGGAAGTGCGTCGGCGGAGGTCTGAACGGCCGTTTCATCCTGCGCCTTCTCCTGTAGTTCCCCTTTTCAAACATGTCCTCACAGGCTGGATCGAGGGTCCAATAATTCCCTTTTCTCTCACCGCCACCTTCCCGCGGGACCTTAATGAAGCATTCGTTCAGACTCAGGTTGTGCCTGATACTGTTCTGCCAACCTTTTTTATTTTTCTCGTAGAAGGGAAATTTGCTGATTATGTATTGGTAAATACCGGACAGAGTGAGGCGCTTTTCTGAGCTCTCCCGTATGGCCATGGCTATGAGAGCGACATAGGAGTATGGAGGTTTTTGGGACGGGTCTGGCTTCTCCGAGACTTTGTCTTGGACCGGCTCCTCTTTAGGTCGCTCTTTCTCCTTGGTCGTATTGGTATCGTGGATCATCAAAGCCATTGCGTCATCCTCCGGGTTTTGATAAGTGGCCATCATTGCGCACACCAAAACAAGTCCAGTCCAAATGCTGAAAAAAACCCCCAAAACTTTTAATGTTTCTCGTAGCCTCGATGGGCGAAAAGATGCAGAACCTCAGGATGCACCGCGAACTGAACGCTGTCCTCTAAACGGCGCCCAGAGAGGTCTTTATTTTGCGGCTCGGAAGGTGACATGCGTCGGAGCCACTTCTTCTGCGGAATTTTCTTAACTAGTTTCTGATGGAGGCGCAACCCAAGCTGTGTTTTGTGACTCATTAAGCCCACCCATTTCCTCTTTTTTCAGCTCCACTGACAGGCTGCTTTTGCTCCAATACTATCCCTTCAGCGACGTAGTGCTTTGTGATTTGTGCGCGTTTGAGTTCCGCCTCCTGTGTTTGCAGTGAACGAAAAAAAAAAAAAAATCATCAGATTCTCCTAACACGCTGAAATTCGTTTTACTCACATCGGGCTTGAAATGGCACACCATGGACATTTAACATGTATTACTAAGAAAAACAACAAAAAAAACAAAAAAAACTATATGCTGCTAAACAATCGATATGGACAAACCTTTTTAAATTGCGTTTATTTGTTAAACCTCAGTGTCACATTTTAATAAATGTAATTCTACATTCTCTACAACAGTATTTATAAAAAAGATCTTCATGTTTTTTGAGCAAGAAATAAAGCACGACAGCAATGGCTAAATTGATATTTATTTGTGACAAAACAAAACATTTAAAATACTTGGAGCAAACTTTTCAAGATCTGGCTGGAAGTCTTTTTTTTTTTTTTAAATACACAGCATTTTTCCACAGTAAATTTTCACATCGTGCAAAATATGAAATACAATAACCCACCTTCCACGTGGATTTAACCCATACGTTTTTTGTAGCGCGGACAAACACTTGTTTGCGTTTCAAACATATTTAACTAAACTAATTTGATCGCACCCTCTTGCAGCCCAAGAAACGCACATTTGCAAAACGCACATGGCTGTGCTGTTAAATTAGCTCACATTGAGAATGGAAGTGCGCGGAGAGGTGTGCGTTTCCCTGGCCACCCATGAGGGTCCCCCTCGGGTTTCTCTGGGAGTGTATTTCCGTGCTGAGAGTCTTTGCAGGTGGAACAGCATTGGCATGTGTGTCATCACCCTGCACCCAGCCTGCAGCCTGGCCGCAGCAGCTGAACCGCGGTGAGAGCCAACCATCTCTCAACGTGCAATTACCACAGACTCACATTTTCAGGCGTTACAACGCGATGTTATTTCTTGTTTCAATGTCTTTTTCACATGTTTAAGACGGAGAGCATTTCCCGATAATCTCAACACAACTATTATGACGCGCTGTGTAAGTATTTGGCTTGGTAACAGCATTACATCATTCAGTATATGCTAATTAACAGGCTACACCTATCAAGTAGGCCTAACGCGTTGTGCACATCAATAATAAAATGCAGGACTAAGAGTATAGGCCCATACCCCTAATATTTAGAGAATGGTTAACGCCGGCCTGTTGCACTGTTGATTTTTTGCATCATTGTAACCAAAATCCTCTTCTCCTAAAATAAAATATTTTGCACTAGCCTATACACACTGATTTTATTTTTATTTTAATTGATTTTTTTTTTTGTTTTAAAAAACAGATGCGGGCTGTTGTTAATTCACATGAAAGACGCATATCAACAGCAACATCATGGAACGGTTTGTAACCTGAAATTTAAGTAGAAAACCACAATATAGACCCTTTTTGTCGTATAGTCCAATATGTTTAGGTTTACCTCATGATTTCGGAAGTTGTTTAGTCTTCTTTTATTGTTCCAGAGAAACTCTGCGGTTTTTCTCCCCCTCTCTGGTTCTGCATCCTGCAAAAAAAAAAAAAGTCAAAAAAAAAAAAAAAATAGAGGAATCACCCAACAATGTTTGAGGGAAGCCCTCTCAAAGCAGCCTACATTTTCTTTAAGTCCTCAGATTAGTCTGTTTACATATTTACACGTTTGCATTGAGCTTGTAAAGACTTAAGTTGGCTATGTATATTTGAACATAAGTTCCTAAAGTGGGCTACACAACTGTGCATCTTGGCTTTAAAAAAAAAAAAACCATATGAATCTTCATTAACATTATCAGCAACATTCCTCTTTATTATAGGCCAGTGCGAGTCCATTTTGTAGCCTGTGCTTTTCTTGTTTGTTTGGGTTTTTTTTTTACCCCTGTTAAACTTCAGGCCTGCTTGCTAAAATGCTAAAGCCTGAGCAGAAACATCAATATAAAAGAGATGCTACTCGGCTTACAATGCGGGAAACGAAGACGCAATGCACTGTAGGTTATCACGATAATATTGTTTCGGTCGTTAAAAGTGTTACCTGTAGCAGAGTTTGACCAATTAAAGTAAATGATTTCACCTGAAGCCCGCTGAGCACCAAGCGCAGCTCTTCACTCAACTAGAAATGTTTGTCTTTTTCTAGCAAAAAAAAAAAAGGACGTATTTGAATGCTCGTTTCTCTTTTAGGTTTTAGTTTTTTTTTTACCTGTACGCGTCACGTCACAACAACGCTGTAAACTCGCGTGTGGAGAAAAAAAAACAAAACAAAAACCCACGAAACTGAAACCCGAACTGGCTGCAGTGAGTAGATGGGAAATGTTCATTCGATGGTAGACCTATGGCTTCAAGGACCTGATAGTCAAAAAAAAAAGAAGGTAAAATAACATGCAATTGGTTTGACAATCGTCTACATCTCCGGAAATGTTTTGGAAATTTCTGTTCTGCCTTAACATAAAAAAAAGGAAGCTCGTCCTTAGCGTGACTTGATATCAAGAGGCGTCATTACAGGCCTTATGTGTAGAATATAAAAAGCGCAGGGATAAATGTAACGCCAGATTATGGTGTCGATTAAACGGACTTTAATTGTAAGGGTGACGTGTTTCTGGTCTGCATGAGGTGAGTGAGAAGTATTGCATCCAGTGAATGTGTCTTTTATCAGGAGGCCATGTTTCTTAAATCTCAAATCAGACCAAATAAGGCTATGAAAAATAAATGACTGCATAGACTAGAAAACAGACCAATAGCCATATAACAGTTCTTTAAAACACCATAAAGACCAACTGTTTGATGAGGAAAAAAAAAAAATAAAAGAAGTAGATACTTCAATATGATTCAGTGTTTTTCTTTCAGCCTGTTTGGATGTAGGAGCTTTTATTTATTATATACTTATAGAGAGAAAATACAGAACCTATCTGTGTTCTACTATATCCTCTATATGACCTGTTAGTTTCATACCCGCCGTTTGCGTGTGGTAGGCCTGCAGTGAACTAGTCCTGCAAGAACCATCACTGTAACGGGACGTAATGTAATTTGAAAGAGTGGAATTCCTGTCCTCACACACTTCCTGCCCTCGCAGGTCTGGTACTAGGATGTTTATGATAAAGCGCGGGTGGAATGCGGCGGACGGATCCGTCGGGTCAGGTCGGGACCAGAGACAAACCACCCGGACTGGAAGGGATTCAGCAGGCTCTGACAGCAGGGAGCGACACGAAAACTGGTGAGGATGTTTCATTATTGTTATTGTTATTATTATTATTATTATTGGTCGTCCTACTGCTACTACTAATAATGTAATCTAATTGTAATTGTAAAATAACTGAGAAGTGTGAGACGGAAATATTATTATTATTATTATTGTTATTATTATTGTTGTTATTATGATGATGATGTTGTCAAATGGCACTAGTTTTTGATGACATTTTATTTGCACTGCTGAGTTAACCTCTGCCTACAAGAGAATTTCTGCTGTTTGAATATTTAATTTCTCATGACTCGGTTGTATTTCAATAACACAACCACACATCATCCGATGAAGACAAACAAAAATCATGCTCTGTGGGTGTTAAAAATTAGTGACATTATTTATCCGATTCCACACATTCCTGAGATTAGATGTTTATAAATGAAATGTTAGTTTGAACTGAAAGTTTTCCCCCAAAAAATAAAAAATTAGGAAACCCTTTCTTGGTTTGAAATGAACCCAGTAACGTAATAGTATGATTGCCTCAACAAACGATATAAAAACGATACAGATTACAGAGCCAAGCACCGATGTTGTGATCGTTGCACGAGCTTGTATGTTGTTGAAATACACCTGAGGTATTAGAGTGTGAGTCAGTTTGTTACATTCGTCATTGTCTCATTTGGAGCCGGGCCTCTAGTCTGCACTGGCACATCTGCCTTGGACAGGCTGTGGGGAGGGACACTTCTCACTGGCGTCCCAGTTTGATCTCACTGGGTCGGCCTCTGGTTCATTTGCATCTGGCTAGCCCGCATGATTAAACGTCAACAACGCACTGCTTGTCCTCAATGGAATCCTTATGAGGTGCAGGAAAGGGAAGGGACGGGTAAAGGAGCGATAGAAGGGTGAGGTGAAGAGCAGGAAGAAGAAGGATATACCCTCAGCCCTCATGTGGCGCCTCCAACATGGCTCTTGTTCCTCTTGGAAAGAAGAGATGGAGATAGAGCAAATAAACACTGACCACCAGACTCCACCACCACCCAACGCCCCTCCCTATCGTCTTTATATCTCAACCCACATGGATTAAGGTTTGGGAAACGATGGGGATGGCTGGTTTGGTTTGGAGGGAATACACATGGTCTTACTTAAAGGTGCTGTGTTTGTGCATGTGCTCTCATTAGAGAAAATGTCTGATTAAAGAGGATGTTCAGTGGGTGGAGTGCGAAGGACGCTTTCTCACTGCGTACGGTCCATCCCATCTCTTTCAAACACAGATCATTGTGTTTTGTGCACCTCCTGCTCTACTGCATCACCTTCACTTTGCTTTCTATGCGACAGGGTTTGTGTGTTTCTGCTACATACTGATAGGTAATTAATTGATACAAATACCAACAGTTCCTTCAGTAGGTAAGTTTTCACAGCAGAAAAAAAAAATACAGTTTAGAAATCGCATGTCATCTTCAGTTTCACATTGTAACTCACGTGTTTGGGATAATTCGGGTTCTAATACATAAAGTCTTGAATATTCTATATTCCCATATTCCAGGTGCAAACGTGGCAGCCGATGTGATTAAATGTGAAGTAATGAAGTAAAATACAAGTTGAACGTGGATGAAACAGACGGAAACATTGCGAGGATCAGTGAAAGATAAGTCACAACAGGAACCAACAAGAATATAAAATCACATCAGTATTCATGGTTCAGTTTACCTTTGAAGACCCTTCCTTGTTCTACGTTATACAGAGACAGATGAAGTGGTAATAAAAAAAAAAACTTAAGCACAAGAGAAAATGAAATATGAAATACCTTAATTTAAAAAAAAAAAAAAAAGGATATTTATCCATCGATCCTGGCAAGGGCAAGATTATTTAACTTCGTACAAAATGACTTATTCTTTGCCTTAAGTGAAAGTTGTGAATGTGGAAGCAGACGTCAGAAAATGTAAAGTAATAAAGTAAAATATGAGTTGAAGGAAGCAGTTAGCTGGGACACAGTGAAAGTAAAGGCGGTGAAGAGAGAGGTGAAAACACCGCACAGAGCAGAGGAGAGCCACATTATGTACTTGCTAACCTTTATTGAGAGGTGAAGTGCTGCAACCTCCTGCCAACAAGATTCTCTTTGAGGTTTTCTTGAACAGCTGCCAGGGCTCAAATGACTCACAGGAGCAGAAGTATGTGTGTACAGTATGCATGTCCGAGCTGAGGGAGTCAACATGTAAGTATGTGTAGATTCTTTTTGTGTTTGTGCATATACGTACTGTACATGTACGTGAAAGGTATAGAGAGCCGAGGAGAGGAGAGGGGGGGGGGGGTGAAAAAGAAAAAAAAAATTCGAGCAGGGCAGTAACAGCGATAATGAAAGCTTTATGTGGAAGCGAATAAAAGAAGAGTAACAAGCCAAACTCGCTCTAAGCCAAAATGTACCTCCTCACAATGTAAACTTCCTCAAAACTCACAAACCAAACCTTTTTAACCCCGAAACAGCTTAACTAGTCACAGCCACAGCTCACACTTCAAAATCCCCAAGTAACCTCAAACCCATTTCCACGTCTTTATCCCGGCTGGGGATTAGATTTCAGGCCAAATCAAAACAAGTCACTTCGTTAGAGGTAATTACACAGGTAGCCTACCTCGCTGCGCAAACAAACATGGCTGCCAGCTGACACCCTGAAGACAGATCAAAGACGGAGCCAGACAAGGAACGCGAGTTGAACATTCAAACACTGCTTGGTAACCGCTCACATGCTCCTTTTTTTTTTTTTTTTTTTTTTTTACATGTGCACGGCCAGCTATGAGCGTCTTTATAGGTGTGTACACGTCACACATAGTTTTCCCTCGCAGCATATCCTCACCCACTTCCATTAATAATTGAGGGATTCAGCAGATGAAAGATGGAGAATGAAGAATCAGAAGTGAATAGAGTGACCTTTACAGTTGAGCTGCATGTGAGAATAGTGTGTGTTAATGGTGCAGAACAGACGTATACTACTATACGCATATTGTGCTGGGGGTGAACGGGGGCTTTCTCTGCGTTGGTGGTCTCTGTGTTAGCCTGGTGAGGGATGATATTAGACATGGTGGATGTGCTACCTGTCAGTGTCCCTCTTTTATATGAAGGGTCTATTAAGGGTCAGTTTTTTTTTTTTAAATCCATTAGCTAAAATAATTAGATTCAAACTCTCCTCTGCCACCACCCTCCTGTACTCCATGTAGCCATTTGCATAATGTTTTCACTAATTTTCTCTATCTTTTTAACTGTGTATGTTTAATTTATTTTTTTTTGTTTTTTTTATCTTAGTGCATCCTAGTATGTTTATGTGCCCTGTGTTTTATTTGCACT
>JAPQRN010000006.1:6980264-6994897 GCA_037367275.1 Coranthus polyacanthus | reverse complement strand
AATATCACATATAACACGTTACTGAACACATATTTAAATCAAAGGGAAATAGATGAAATTACATGTTGTCAGTGAGATTTCTGGAGATATCAGATTATTTAAAAAAATATAAAAAACAACAACTACCTTCTTTGTGCAGATTTGTCTTTAACAGTTTTTCCGTGAAAATTATAATCCCTCTTGAACCAAATCTATTCAGTGTGTAACCTAAGATTTGAGACCATCTCTAATAGTAATAAAATACTTAAAGCTGCATGACGATTACTTTTTGAACATGTTTGGCCGGAGTTTGACTAGAGCAGGCAGCTGTTTTTAGCTGAAAACATCTGATAAGTGAACTGAACCCTACCTGCCCAATAAAAAAGGGATGACAGACAGAAGTTAGTGATTAGTGGGTGAACGTAGTATATAACTACTTTAAAACCACACTTTTCTTCCGATTTGTGAAGTAGCTAAAAATGCCACATTCGAGGTATATGTTTATTAATAAATTGTTTGCAGTTTTGCTAAACTTTATACTGATATGATGTGTTAAAATATCACCAAGGTGCCAAGACGGGTCTAATAAAGCTGCTTTACATGGTAGGATCTGCCCAATGTAGACACAAAGTAGCCTCATTATGTGTTTTCTGGAAAAGATCAGCCATCTCAACGACAACAAATGACCATTTATATTATACGCAATATATAGAAGAGCAAGGATTAAAAGAAGTAAATTGAGCTTTACCAGTTTTCTGTTTGAGTCCTGCTCGCTGCATATTCAGGGTGAGCTTGCAGTGTCATTTCTTAAGTCAAAGTCCTTGGGTCAAACAGAGTCCTCTCAGCTCCCTAGGCACTATTCTTTAGCTGAACCCGACCTTTGACTCTTTTGTTCAAGGTACATATGTGAGCAGAGAAATCTCAGGCAGTGATTAAAATCCAAAGCATTCTGAAAGTTTCCTCAATACCGCTGTTAAACCAGCTCAATTCAAATGCTGCCTCCGCTGGTCTTGTCTAAAATGTTCTTCGCATACTTTGTTCAACAATATATTTTATCTTTAAATAAACAAAATCAAACATGGGATTTCTCACTGCTTTGATCTGTAAACGCTACAGCCATACGTTTCTTATACCGCAATGCTATTACCTCCTTTGCCTCGTATCTGTAGTCGGATATCAAGAACAGGCCTCATCCTATGTAGTCCTGTTTGAGCGTATCGATCTGAAAAAAGAGTTGTATCTCTCTCTGGTCAGGGAGATTATATCCGACTGCTGTAAATCAGACACAGGTGGATGAACTTCCTCCTTCCTATGTCTGCCTCCCAGCTAACCTCTCCTTTACCCTTCCTTTCTTTTCCTCTTTGTCATTTCTTTTTTCTTCCACTTGAAACAACCCCCGTCTATTTTTCAGTCCAGGGTATCCTGAAAATAAAAAGATGAAAAAAATAAATAAAAAAAGTCTGTGCAGTGGGATATTACTGATTTATAGTACGCACAGGCTTAAATATTTTCTCTCTGCTAAAAGAAAGTTAAGCAAACAATCAAGCAATGAATGTATTTTGCTAAGTTTTACGTATTTATGTTTAATCTGGTGTCACTGAAAAGCAGACGCACATACATACAGTCACATCAGAGCGCAGTTTATCAAAGACAGGAAGACAAAGTGTTAAAGTAGCAGCAGTTCACAAAAGCCTCAGTGACGCAGAACGTCTGTCTGTACACCTATTCATCTAACTTCGAAAACCTTGAGAGGAAAAATGTGGCCCACTCTAAACCGTTTTATATTGCGTTCACATCAGTCCGCCTCTTTAGCTGCCTTAGGCCATTTAGGTTCATTAAATACACACAATGCCACTGACGTTTTTAACTATCATGTGTAGGTATTTTAAGCATGAGACCTGCTGTATCTAGTTACAGAAAATTAGAAGCTAACACAACCTGCTTCAACACGAGACTTTGTAAAACAAGGAAGCAGATAACGTATTATCCATACACATACAGTACATGTAATCTTAATTTTTTTTTTTATCACTAATTATCAATAAATGCACCAAGAAGATTTACTCCTGTACCCTTCTTTTTTTTTTGGCACAAACTTAACTTAAACAAACATAAAGGAACTTTTAAGCATATTGGGATGGCAGAAAAATATGTAACACAGCACTGACATGGCGTATCGGTGCCGTAAAGATTGATAAACCGACATCATGAAATTATATTGTAATGCAAAATGTTAAACAGACACAGAGATCATTTTTCCAGCCAGCTTTGTGCGTCCAAACCAAAACAATAAGCCGGAAGAACAGCCATAATTCTCAGAGCAGCAGCCTTTGATATTAATTTTAAAAATATTGCTCACACGGACTGTAAAGACTGTTGTGTTGTATTTATGGTGCCTACGTTGCATTCGTGATCTGTGGCCACAGCTGTTACTTCTACACAAAACTGACAAAGTAGATGCATCCTCTGCTCCTCATCCTTATCTAAGTTCATCCAATGTTATGTATAGAAGAACTATTTTTAAAAGGGTAAATATTTTCCCAAGATGTTGTTGCTTCTGATTTAACACTAGGCATTTTGTGGCGAAGGCCATCAGTCTCATCAGTCTCATCAGTGTAGGAGTAGTGGGACTGAGAATGTCACAGACATCAGGTCATAGAGGAACTGGCTGTTCTACCGTCTTTTTTTTTTATATATACAGTGTATATATATATATATATATATATATATAAATATAGATTTGTACTTTTTTTTTTAGTGGAGCACAGATCACATTTATCAGCAGTAGCTCAGCAAATGGTTTACTGAGGAGAAATTAGAATGTAATTACAAATATGATAATAATAGTAAATTATTGACCAAAGAACAAAGTAAAAAAAAGAAAGGTATTTAAATTCTTTCTATAACCAAATTCATACGCCCATACGTGCTGCTGTGTTTTGTGTGAAGAGAACTTAGTGATGCTGCTTCTTCAGTTGTTAAATACTGATCAGTTTGTTTCTAAACCTCTAAACGGGAGAATTTCATTACTGCCTAAACTAATCATTTATCTTTTCTATCTGTGTAAACCAGGAACTCAGGCTGTTTCACATCCAGTCAAAAATGGATTTTTGGTAAAACTTAATATATAAGTTACATAAATATTCATGTTTTGTTTGTATTGATGGATTTTGGGTGAAAAAAATAGTACATAAAGGAAATGCCTATCTATCTATAGTGTAACTAATGCGTAGTGTTTGTGACTTCTGACTATAATCATACTTTGTTTTGTTAATTACACTGTTCAATGTTTAAAATGTTTTATTTTTTTCCAGACACTTCAGAAATGTTAAGGGAATGATTGCCAGAGTAATCTGTGTGTGTTTTTTTAAAAGCACCCTAGGCACAATATACCGCTGCATGTTATGACAGATGTAACACTAACATTATGACAGCACTATGGAGTGTTTAAAGCACATTTCAAAACTAACAGGATATAGAAGATAGATTTGCACTTCTGATCGATTTGCATTGTGTTGGCAGATAAAAGATGAGTTTGTTACAGTATCGAGAGAAATGTGTCACTTCACGATAGATGATTGGAGAGTGGATCCCCTATGACACACTGCTGCCGTGGTGTTATGAAAACACTCCGGCTCTTAGATGAATGAAACATTCAAACATACACACAGATATTGCACAGCTTCAGTTGTCCTTCACTTTGACAGTCAGGTCATTTAAGAACAAATTCTCATTTACACGGAGGGCTGAGGAATTCATGCAGAAGAAAAAAGAAAAAAAAAAAAAACATTCAACAGCGAAGGACAAAACTGGATAGTGGTAAGTAAATAAACAGCAATACGCAGCAAATCACGGGGCAGAAAAACATAGGAAGTGCTGTATATCAGAGGTTTAACCCATGTTTAACCAGGCAAAGTACACAGTATAATTTAATGGAAATACATGTTAGACTCACATTTCACATGTGTATGGACTGTTACAAAACCTCAGCTGCCACATACGGTCAAGTCTGCCAAATCTAAAGTACGTTTCAGCCTAAAGAGTCAATTCACTCAAATTAAAGGAAAAAAGAAAAAAACAACAACAAAAGAACAAACAAAAGCATAAGCCTGGATAAACTCGACTGGAGCAAAAAGCAGTCTCTGGGGTAAAAAAAAAAAGGGTAAAAAAAAACTACAGAAATGAGTTAAAAAGCAGCACACAGGCCCATTACAGGTGCATATAATATAACACAATTATTAATATTATTCATTTATAAAATAAAAAGAAATAGTGTTGTTTCTTACTTTTCAGGTGCATTTTACAACCATGTCTACATTTTTGAATATGGGTATTTGCAGCATTAACTGTAATAGTTTGGATATGTTTTCCTTCACTTCATTATGTTTTACAGTCATTTGTTTGTCTGTGTGTCTGTTGACAGTCTAGTGTCCACAATGTTCCTCATGACAGTGACTACAGATGATCACATTTTTGGCCGTTTTAGGTCAGAGGTCAAGATCAATAAAAAAATCCCCAAATTCTCATTATTAATTCTCAACAAACCAACTTTGTCAGCGAACTCACCACATACATGGATAGTGTTAAGATCTAGTGCTAAGTTGATAGTCGGGCAACTTTCTAGAGATCAGCTCTCTTACTTCAGCTACTTGTATATAAAATTCATAATTTTGTTTTGTCAACCATGTTGTAAGTGCAAATAGCAGTAAAATGAATAAAAGTGAATAGTTGCTAATCATCATTTACATGAAGTCAGTGCGACTGCTGCAGATGGGATGTCGTTGTGGGGAATTGAACTGCCTTGGTGGAGGTTTTACTGTGATTCTGAGATTATTTCATTACAGGTACTTTTACCAGAGTCTCTGTGTCATGTTTGCAGCAACAATTATATTCCATTAATCCCACAACCACCTGAGCAAAGAACTTAAAACCTTTCTGAATTCTTGAAAGAACAAGAGGAGGTGGGTGGAATATTACGTGATCATTTGGGTAAAACCTTTACAAACTCTGTGTCAGTAGTAATTATTACTTTTGCTCCCTCCAGTTTGTCTGTCTGTCAGCAGGACTACACAGAAACTATCACTGTCATCATCATTGGAGAGCGCCGGGACAAGTCAGAATGCAGTTATATCTAAAAAAAAGAAACCTAACCAATGGTAAAAGGAGGAAAACAAATGTCATCGTCTGTGCTTTATTTGTGATGGTCTGTGCTCTCTGCGTGCCATTGTGGTTTGTTTATTTATCTTCTTTTTTGTTTTTGTAAAATTCATATTCAAACCAGTGTATTGTTTCACAGTAGCTGCAAAGGAAGACTCTTGCATGTCTCAGAGTAGAATCACCTGTAACACAGTGGCTATCGCTTGTCTGTCACGTCTTGACCTCACCTTATCTGTCCCTCTGAATGTGTTGACACTCACCATGTTCCTGATATCGGGGAACAACCAATCCCACAACCCTCTTTCCTCACCCTGAACCAACCCCCCCCAACACACTCCTCCGTCCCACCAGCCCCCTCTTCTCCTTTGCAGCCGAGGCCACAGGCCTCATGGGAACCACCTATCTCTTACCCAGCACCCTATCAGATTGTTGACACGAACAGATACCCTCGCAATGAAAATATTTTGTTTCTCCTAACGCTGACATTGGCCTACATGGGCCTACATCTCAGTCCCTGTTGGGATAAACAGCTCCTGTGTAGAGCGTGTGTGTGGGCTGGTGTGAATGTTTGTGGATGTCCGTATTTACTGGAAGATGCATTTAATAATCAGCTTAGGCATTCTAGATATCTTACCAAGTGTTTTTTAAGGCAGTGTCGGTGTGGTTGTTTGGTTATGGGGACTTACAGTCAGCGGAAGGTGTGAAATAGGCGCAGAGGGTGCATTGAGGGCAGCAGCTTGTTATCTTGGCATGAAGAACATTTGGCTTGAAGTCAGAAAGACTGTCCAAGACTGAAATGATAGAAGGCTAAATAAAGTCAAACCAAAACAATGTACCGCTATGACTACGGCTCAACTATACCATTTAGAAGGAAAGTGGAAATACAGTATGTCTTCTTGCATTTTGGGTGAGGACTGAAACATTGCTTAGACAGCAGAGTGAGCACTTTTCCAGACAAGATCTTTCTTCATGCATAGTCATTTGGCTCACTTTTGTACGAAGCATCCAAAATGTCCTCAAATCTATATATAGGCACACCATTTGCAGACACAAAATACCTCAGATAACGTTCAAAATACTACGTAAGTGTTGCATTAATGTTGTACAAATGCCACGGTTAAGATTTGGTTATTGTGTCTTGGGCTAAAATAAGAAAGTTATATAATTGTTACAAAAACACAGCATTTACTTTCAGTCAGATAAACGATGTAAACAATAGTCTCCTGTGTTTAAGTCCACGGAATTTGTTATTCCACCATAACAAACCTCGCCTCCTTCTAAGGGTTGTCCCTGTGTCACCTGATTGCACTTTTTTATACTTTATACACATGCATTTATTCATATAACTGTAAGAGTTTGGATATCTAAACATCGGCTGTTTTGATTCCCTTCAAAAGTCGACCAGTACTGTTGTTTTTCTGGTGAGTTCGGGCTGGAAGCATCATCTTATCGTGCGTCATACACCTCTGTGCTTCTCACTGACATTTCGAGAGGCCAGTTTTTGTATTTTTAACAAGTGAGCCAGAAACACCCATACCTTTTTCAATGTCTATTTTAACGGGTAAGATGAGAATCCTTAGGAGGTGGTGGCAACATTCCTGACTACAAACCTAAAAGCTAAAGTCAGTTCCTCTCTGTCCTCCCCTCCATCCAGAATATTCCCCCCTCGAGAATCTGCTATAAAAACAAATCAGGCTCAGCCATCTACATGGGACCCCCAAGGATCCCAGTGGCCAAATGCATCTGTGGAACTGCTCGATTATTTTTACCTGACACAGGAAAGAGCCCACTCATAATAAACGCTGGGTGAGGTGGTGACAGATCTCGTTAACCCTTCTATGAATGAAAGAGGGAAAAGCGGCAGAGGGGGGTGAAAGGGTACGAGGTGAACGTGTGCCTAGACATCCTCTTGAGATTTGGCCCTGACGTTTAGAGAATGCGCACATAGCTTTGCATAATCATGCACGAGCAAATATGCAGGTGCAATATTGTTATTATTATTGTACGCTAACAAAAATGATCTGTACATGCCTTAAATTTGCTTTCCCATTCACTGGTGTTAAATAATGTGTTTGAATGAGCTTCAAAAACCCAAAGTGCCATGAAAGACATTGTAAAAGAAGCTGACCACAGCTCCTTGGGACCAAAATATGGCCGACACATGTCAGTTCAGTCTAATACTTCACCAGCTACATCAACAGTAATCTCAGCCAGACCAAGGCACTGACAGATGTGACATACAGATGTTATGTATGTGTAATGAGAGGCCAATCATACCTGATTCTAACAAACAGACAAAGAGGATATGGCCACAGTATGCGTCGACAGACAAGACAGGACACTGCTCTGACAATCTGCACTCCTCCTGTGCTAATACATCTGCTGGGAGAAAACACAAGGTTTCATGTTATTGCAACTAATCATCAAATAAAATGGTCATAAATCTCCTACGTTTATCTAACCCTATAGCATCTAACCTTACTTTAAGCCGTGCAGACAAGGCTTGATTTGTGTTAATTGATATATTAAGTTATACTGCACTTTCTGGTGGCGTTCAACCTAGTCAGGATTTGGGACTAGATTGACTCGGCGCGTGTTTCTGAACTGACATTTATAATAGAGTTCAGGCAGGATACTTTCGCCACATTTAACCATTGATACGGAATGACATACATTTGATTTTGGTGGTGAATCTGGGATGATGCTCAGAGCCTGCGATTTACAAGCAAACAAAGTACATACGAACAATTACACATATATGCACAAAGAATAATTTTTGAGGAAGTCGGGGAAGTGGAGGAGAGGATTTTTCCTACAGATGTGTAGGCTGATATGAAAGCAAAATGAAGATCTAGCAAATTGTTCATGGACCAGAGTCAGACAGTAGACTCAGTAATTAGTACTTTAGCTTATGAATGATCCCTGTCTGATTGCTTAATTTGGAGAGACAGACCACATTAGGCATTTTATAGTAATATACTTTGATGGTGTCCCTCAGTTTCTACTTTCTGTTGATGTTATTGAACATACATGCATGTGTGTAATAGAGAGTAGCAAGTTGCGTGTAAAAAGTGACACGCAATTGACAATTGGCAATTGGCGGGGAATCAAACCCAATCAACAAGAAGACGGAAAACACGTCACATTGAAGTCAGTGTGGACTTGGCAGTTGGCCATTGTTCTAATGAGTGCCCATTAGGAAATGGACTGATTCCCTCTCAGAGACTTTAAACTAATTTCCTGAGGCCTACCAACTCTTTTGAAGAAGGGAGGGGGGGGGGGGTACTAATAGGCTGCGTGTGCCACCGGGTCGCCAAGGTGACGGGACATACCAGCAGGAAAAACAGGAAGTGAGGATAAGGAGTTACTCTGATTGGACCCCTCCTCGCTCGCGTGCGGTCAGATAAGAATGGCACTGAGTGGCTGGTGCTGGCCCCGCCCCTTTCCCCTCTTTCATGTGTGTTACAAAGTGTTAATGGGACTGCGGGTCTTAAAATAAACATGGCAACCACGTAAATATGCTCTGGGCACAAATGCATGCTTTGAATCTCAGTGTATCTAAATCTGAATTGAGCATTAAGGTTTGCAGTGTGAACATAGCCCCTACTTCTCCATGTGAAGAAGCCCCCCCCCCCCATCTATTACACTACTACTACTACCACACAGTGATAGGGTGTAAAGCTGGAGAAGGTCATTGTTAATCTAACTGTCTCTCTTCACTGCTTTATCTCTGTTTCTTCCTCCCCACTGAGTCCTTGGGCTCTATCAGAAAAGCACCTGCTCTAATACCCAAAAGTTTCAACTTCATGCACTTGAAAGAATCCAAACAACAACAAGATGATCAAGATGAACTTCTATCCTTTATTTGACTTAAAATATTAATATTCAGCTATGCCGTCATAGCTTTGTCAGCAAACAAAACCAAAACTTCTCAGACCTGTGGATCTTCCAGCCTCTTTGAGATCCCGGTAACCCTGTTTGACCCTTTGAAAGGGAAACAAAGGCAGATAAATGTCAAATCCTTTTTCTCAGAACTTCAGCCATTGCTGTTGACCCCCTTCTGGAGTTGTAGTCTAAAGTGTGTATAAAGGACACAGTGTTTTGACATTTCTAATATGCTTGCTCTTTAGTCCTGGAGGAAGTTTTTCACAATCCCACTGGTATTAAAGATGTCTGTGAACGTGATGATTAGTCACTTAAAATATGAGTAATGTGTCACTCACAGACACATGTTTGTGCATTCATGTGCTTTATGTGTTATTGCATGTCTAATACCACATTGGGTATTACAAACACACATTTAATGCAGTGCATGTTGTATAATATTACTTTGGACACAAACCATAGTTTATAGTCATGTAACACCAGTTTATATTTGGACTTTATCCAGTATTACCAGTGAACTTCACCAGGATCATGGGTAACAGAACAACATTTGGACTTCTTTCAGTTCCAAGTTATGAACACTTTAATTTCCACCTTAAAGGCAAGACAACAGAACATTCTCTTACATTATAGCTCTAAAATGAAAAAGTTTCTTATCATACTGCCAGTCTAAATGATTACCAAATGGCAGGCGAGAAGCACACAGCAACATCAGTTTCCCAATCTACAAAGGGAAAACCATAATGTCCCATTGTATACAATATAAGAATGTAATTTATTAAGTTACTAAAATAAATCCTTACAAAAACAAACCTCATCTTACAGTAAGAAATAGCCATCTCAGCTGAAAGAGCCGACTATATGGATTACTGTAGTGAGAAAAAAAGACAAAATAGAATGAAATGCTTTGAGTTGTGAAGTTCATTCTCATCCCCAACCCCCCACAAGCTCACCTGAGACCCTGCTACACCTGAGAGAAGAGACGTCGGGGTGGTTGGGGGTCTGGGGGCTCGTCACAACACTGTGCTGCTCACACATGTCCAAGGACAAAGACCCCAACACCTGTGGGTGCAGAGGTCGGGGATGAGGTGGGGGCCATCTGTATGGGTGGATTGCAAGGAGGCCGAGAGGGGTGTATGAATGTTACGGAGACATGCATGGTAACCGAGCTAAGTGCTTGAAGGCGTTTAAGAGGATGTGTGTATGTGTGTGTTTGAAGCATAACTAAAAAGGGAAATGAATGAGAATGCGTTGAGTGTGCTGTGTGTGTTTGTGTGCGTTTGTGCGTGCATGCGCGGTTCTCTCCACGTCGCTGCTTTTCCATACAGTCCAGGTGTGCGTTGGAGTCTATTGTCATCCAACTGGACTTATCGGCCCCTCTTCTCTCTGTCAGCTACCTGCCCTTTGATGTCTGGGAAGTCTTTCACCCTCTTTCCGTGTGGGTCAACATTCCTGCAGCCTCGCACATACACATTCACACACATTCACACACACACATGCGCATACAAAAACACACCTGCATGTACGCACACAGGCATACAGGAGTGTGTTCTGAAACACAGAGAGGGAGGGATGAGGAGAGCAAAGGGAGAGGGGAAGGGAGTAATAACAAAAGAACAGGAGGGGAGTGAAGTACAAGTAAACACTTGCTCTGTATCAAAAAGACAGGCTTAAAACTGAGCTAAAGCTGAATCTACTGTGGAGAGTAACACAATAACAGTGAAACGGGAATGGAGTCCGATATTATTCCTTATTAAATGAACAATAACCAGGAGCATTGCTGTGCACACATTACACATATTTTTAAGCATTCCTACGAACTGTGAATTTTATGAAATTTGTCCAAATGGGTAAAAATAATTTAAGACAGTCATTTTATTTAACGCTGGAAAAGTCACATTTAGGTGTAGTATCGTAACAAATGAAATAGGATACAATTACGTGAAGCTTTAATAATTCTGATAATCTTTCTCTCTTTTTACAAGCGGTAATAGTAGTTAGGATTTTAGTCGAGTATTATACCTCATTATATAAGTACTCCAGTCTTGTACAAGATATATTTTAATACTTAATTAACATATAATAAAAAATGACCATTTTCATAAGAATTAAAAGTCAAACAAAGGTGAAAAAGTGGACTGCAACAGTTATTTTTTAACATATATATTGGATTTTTGTTGGAGCTGGTTAAGGTGAAGTTTGATGACTTTGTTTATTGTGTTGAGTGGTTAAATATGTTTTATTAAATCATATCGTTAAAGGGGATATAACATGTTTTGCAGAGAACATTTTTATTTGCAACGTAACTAGTAACTACAGATGTCAAATAAGTTGTAGTTATTTACAAAACATACGTGCATGTTCCCTTAATGTGAGATAAAGTAAATAGTACAGTACCTCAGTAAATGTATTTCCACCATTGGGGAAAGTAGCGTGAATTTGGTTTCACACATTTTGGAATCGGAGCCACTTTCTCACTGTTTCTTTAGCCCTTCGTGTTTTTCAGTACAGACTCAATGTGTCCATGTTCCCTACACATCCATATATTAAATCACCCTCTAAACACAATGTTTAACCAGAGCGTTGTCTCCTATAACAGTCTTCCTTCCTCAGATTGAGACTGTCAGTGTCTGTGGTTGTTTTCTCAGTGCTCTTGATGACTAGCGCTGACAGACGACAGTCTGTCAAGGGCCTCTGTACACACAAACAGCATCCCCAACACACTTTCACTCACTGTTATAGCCGCTGCTACACGCTCACTGGCTGACTGGCTCTTCTTCAGAACGGAAGAAGATGAAGATTATATCAAAATGTTTCACGAAGACAGAGAGAGGAAAGATTGAATCTACAGGACTGGGCATGTTTTTCTTTGCTAAAATACATTGCATTTGTGGTTTAACAGGAAAAGAAGGAGAAAGAAAGATTGAAACATTTTAGATCTGTCACAAAGGGACAGAGGGGGTGGTCCTGGGGTTCAATTTGCTGTTTGACCTTTGAACTTGATGGTGTAGTTTTACATTTTAGGTTAATTTGTGCAGAGATGAAGACTGTGTCAGGGTTCGAGCCACGCCTGTATATCTCTGTCTCTTTCAGCCAGGTGCATGGCAGTGCTGTGGAGCTTTTATCCCAGGCAGATCCCTGGGAATGTAGGGAATTTCTCCCAGACGCTCCTGGTCACAGTGCCCTGGCAGCCTGTACTCACCAACACACACACACACATAGACACACACACACCTCCTCTGCCTCCCCCTTAACCCCGACACCATTGACAGACACAGCCCAAAGAGCAGACACCTGGCTTTGCAAGTACACACACACACACACACACACAGACACACACCCTGGGGAACTGCAGGGAAAGTCAGGGATCAGCAGAAACACTCTAGAGAAACAGGAGAAGACAGAATGGACCAGATGCAAGATAGTACTCAACGAGAAAGAGTGAGGTGGGGGGTCGTGGGGACAAAAAAGTGAGACTGAAACAACGAATGAAAGACTGAAACAGAAAATCAGTTAATGTTTGTATAAACTGCTCAAGAATTTTTAAAAAGTCACTTTTTTGATCATTTCGGCCACACACCTTTAACGCCAAAGTTTGATAATGTCACAGTAAATC
Organism: Coranthus polyacanthus; assembly: GCA_037367275.1. Lineage (NCBI taxonomy): Eukaryota > Metazoa > Chordata > Actinopteri > Kurtiformes > Apogonidae > Coranthus > Coranthus polyacanthus. Next base: position 6,982,260 of record JAPQRN010000006.1, on the reverse strand, counting down.
TTTCTAGGTTAATAAGTCTGGCTAGGGAAGAGTTAACAAACTCTCCCCTCCTGTCATTGAGGGTGCGGCCTGCCTGTCAGTCAGGAGTTAACACCACCTAAGAGTCCTGTCAGCTTCACTTCCTCTCCTTTCTACCGCCTGCCAATCACCCCGCCACACCGCAAAACCGCACATGTGTATATTAGAGCGTGTGTGCGCTGATGTTGCTGCATGTGTACGGTGTACGTAAAGACTGACACTAAAGGTGAAGAGCAACAAGAGTTGTTTCTTCATGAGATGTCACGCCAATTAAGTGAGTGAAACAAATTGAGGGTGAAACGCATGAAACACTCAGATAATGTGAAATCAAAATGTTGTGGTTACACAGACTTGTTGCTCGCAGCTCTTCCATGGCATTTCTCCTTGTTGCAGCACTTACTGGCATGTGCGATAATGTCTAGTCTCAATTCACACGCTGAAAGAATGAAAATCATTTAGGTGGTGGGAAGAGAATCCACATGCTCCTTCGATCTTAACACACACGCTTGCACACACATAGCACTATCTAAACACCGCAGGGCACGGTTCTCCTCTCCTCTCCCCTCTTCTTCTCTATCTGTGTCTGCACCTCTGAGGCTAAGACAAACACTAGGTGTGTGTGATACACTCATATCTCAACACACACACACCTTCCACCTCCTAATTCCTCAGATGTGCTGAAACTTAAAGGCAGGTGGTGCTGGTTGTGTGTGTGTGTATTGGGAGTGGTGGAGATCCCATCATATCCACAGAAAGGAAACAAAAAGTCTTTCATCACACAAAGCTTGCATTGTTGCACCAAACAGGCATAAAATCTTCATATTATTATACTCTATGTGAGTCAAATTGATTATCTATAAAAGAACAAACTACTTCTTTGCAGATACTGCCTCAAAATGCATATGTCTGTCATTTGTTGCCTTCAGTGACCACTTGAACAAGTCGATTCAGCTGGGGGAAATATACAAGACTGACAACAAAGGAAAATGGGTTTGAAGAAACAGAAAATGGGTTTTAAAAAGACGAGTACTGCTTGTCAGCAGCACCGTAGCCGTGCAGCTGTGTGGTGTTTCTGTCAGTCGGCTGGTCTCTGTTTCACAGAGCATTCCTCTGTGGCTCTCTAATAGGCTGACAACCCCCCTCTGCCTTAAGACGCTGACTAGCTATTGGTTCCCTGGGGGCTATGGACCTCCCCCATTCTTGGACAGACACCCATTAGACACTGAACTTGTGTGAGTGTGTGCATGGATGTGTTTGGGTGAAAGGGACAGAGTCAGTGTACACCTGTCTGTTGTTTGGCAGGTCACATTTAAAAAAATGTATGCGTAAAAGGAATCTCTTGTGAACAGCCACTTCACATACATTTGTCACTTCTGTGGAAGGGAGGCTGAAATTCTGAAGAGAATACAATGAAGAAAATGGCATGAACATGAAAGCACTAGCTGTGCTCTGAAGTGGAGGATCTGTCCTGTTTTATGCTGTGGTCACATCCTGTGGGAATAACTGTCTTTGTAAAGCAATAGTTTGGAAATGATCATGCATGTGAACTTGTTTGAAACCAACAAGATGCGGTAATTGAAGTTTTCTGTTGATCTTGGATGCAAGTCTATAGCCAGACTGTAGCAAAATAGCACTGTGTCACTGCAATTGCACTACAACAGGTAAATTATATGATGCAAAAATTAGTTGTCTTAAAAAAAATACACTGTGTTCAGAATGGCATACTCTTATTGGCAGACTGATTCCTAACAGTGTAGTATGTGGCAAACCTGAAATCTGCACTTTGCCAAAGATCCTGGATGTATACTACCCTGGACAAATCAAAGTACGCCACTTGAGCTATCTGCGTGATATACTGCATCCCACAGTGCATTACGGTCAACATCTTCTTTTTATGTTTTAAAGTTCATTACCTACTATATGCTGAAGTGTGGGACAGAGCTCCCAGTTTACATACATTACATAAGCAACTCCAAGT
>JAPQRN010000006.1:6966990-6978824 GCA_037367275.1 Coranthus polyacanthus | reverse complement strand
TTACCAAGACTCACCAGCCCCGGGCAAAGCCACTGCTAATTGTAGTGTGTGTGTGTGTGTGTGTGTGTGTGTGTGTGAGGGTGTGTGTGCGTGTGTGTGTGTGTGTGTGTGTAGAGACAGAAGGAGAGAACAAGAGAGAGATGGTTTTCTGAAGAACCTAACCTGCTTGTTTATCACATTATCACCAAGATTATAATTATTACAATTTCTTTAAGTCAGGATAGAGGAAATTCAGATGTGTTTCTAAACACATAATATACGTTAATAAATAAAAAATAATTGCTGAAAACACAAGAAAAGAAGGACCTTTGTAGTGCTGTTGACTGATTTCTCCCTCAGGTAACTCCATGCCTTGATTTACATTTATCTGTTTCATCTTTTTACCTGCTTGAGAAATTGTAAGACAAGTGACATTGGCAACAAAGTTTGAGACACAGTTCTCTTGTATGTGCAGCTAAATGGTGTAATTAGTAAAATAATACTTTAACATCTTGCAATTATTACTTTATAACTTCATTATAACTTTTTCATCCCAAAATGATTAAGAAGATTGACATTGCTGTCATGTTTGTCGGAGAATTATAAAGCTATACCAGTGACAGTTACCTTAGTTTAAGTCCCAACATGAGTCAGACTACGTGCTGCCTCCTGTTAGTCTTTGTGCTAACTCACTAGCAATAAATCCATCATGGTATTTAACTGAGTAAGGGAGTACGCATTTCCGAAACAGCGGAACACTTTTAAAGATGTTTTGACTTGTCAAAATAACGATTATTCAAGTAGGTTAGAAGCAGATTGATTGTCCAAGTGTGTGCACAGTCTGTCACTGACACGACGAGCAGGTAGATTTGGAAGCAGAACATAAAACACCTCAGTCCATTTCTGAATCACTACTCCCTCTTTCTGTCTTTCTATTTCACTCCTATCTGTTGTCTGCTTAACTCCGTAGGGTCCAGATAGGCATCTCCCCCAATCTCAGACAGGACACACACACCACCACCATGAAATGCTGCAGAGCCAGTGAGTGTATGCCTGTGTCTGGGATTTGTGTACGAGAGTGTGTGGGTGCACACAAAGTTATGCTGTGTGTGATTGAATCTTAAATGAGAATAAGATAAGGCTGGTGCTGTGATGATGCTGTTTATGTGAAAGTTGTGTGTGCGCGTGTGTGGTACTCGCGTAATAACGCATGTATGTATGTGAGCGAAGCAGGAAGAGGACTCCTCTGCAGCGCGATGCTGGCGATAAGGGCGGGTGCATGTGTGTGAGCTTGTGTGTGTGTCACCAGGGAGGTGGGACGGGGTTCAGTGGTAGGACAAGCCTGTCCATGCTGGTATTCGTGAGAGGCTCCCAAATACCAAGGTGGGATGGAAGGAGGGAGGTGGTGGGAAGATGGTGGGGGATTGTGATGGGGGATTGTGATGGGGGAAATGCCCACAGTCTGGCAAATTATCTGCTCTTAAACGCATACGTTTACTGAGAGGAGCGTGTTTCCAACAGTGTATTCATACCTATGAGGAGATGAGTTCATCTGACCGGCACCACTAAGTCCCTGCACTCTTTATCATTTTGCACCAAAGCTTTATCACCACCAATGAAGAAAACATCTTAAGTCAACTTGAGCAAAAGCTGATTACTGATTAGTGTTTTTTTTTTGCAAATTTTAATCCAATTCATAAGCCTAAAATGTTTAAACCTTTTCAGAGAGTCCTTTTTTTTTTACCAATTTAGTGATGGCACTGGATTAAAGATGCAGGTGCCTGTAATGTACGTCACTAAATGTGAGAGTTAAAGTTAGATCAGGGTTTGGTTTAGGCATGTTGTGGTTACAGACGTTGTCTGAGCTTTACGCAACTGAGGCTGTTTGCAAGTGCGGTTGTTTGCAGCGGTTCTTCTGTAAACAAATGAAAGCCCAATACAGTTCACAAACACTGCGTATGTACATTTTTATGTAGAAGAGATAAATAGAGCAGCCGCAACTCAATCTGTTCTCTGCTACTAAATGACAAAAATCCAGCATCATTCATTGCATCCAAAACCTGCCAGAAACACTTGACACGTGCATGCAGCAATGGAATAATTAATGAGGCCACTGGTTTTACTATTTATACATATGAACATTTTCTTTTATTCGAAAAACTACTGACAACAATTCTCCAAGATTACTATAAAAATATCGTCATTTAGAGTATTTACATCTAGAAAATAACAAAAAAATGAATAATGCAAAGACGAACCGTTCCTATTCACATTTAAACAATACAGTACTAATGTTTTAACTTAGGGAAGAGTTGAGAAATCCATATTTAGTGGAATAACCATGATTCTCAGTTGCAGCATGTGTCTTGTCATGTTCTCCACCAGTCTTTCACGCTGCTGTCGTGCTCTTTATGCCACTCCTGGTGCAAAAATGCAAGCAGTTCTGCTTTGTTTGATGGCTTGTGGCCATCCATCTTCCTCTTGATCACATTCCAGAGGTTTTCAACAGGTCCAGGTCTGGAAATTTGGAGTGGTGTCTTAATTTTTTCCAGAGCTGTATAGCTAAACTTACACATGTACATATACAACATGCATAGCACAGGAAGAGAATGATGAGGCAGCTGACAGGAGCAAACAAAAGCTGTGCCCCTACACAAACACACAAACACAATGAGCATTGAGAGAGCTGAACACACAGACATGGAAAAGGATATAAGTGGCTCAGATTTGAAGTCCGCTTATCTGCAAAAGTGTTTTTGCTTCAGTCTGTGTGCATTGGGCATTTAAACCTAAAGCATATCCTTCCTTTAACCTTCTAAAGAGGAGTGTGAGTGACTGAGCGCGTGCATGCAGTGGATATAAAATGAGCCTAAAAGCGAACGCTAGTTTGCGATACTATCGGATACTGTAGATATGAAAGCATGCGTTCAGCGTGCAGGTGTGCGAGAAAGAAAGTAGCTGCTTCGTTATACTGAAAATTACAATGAAAACAAACTCAGCTGTTAAGAGCTCGAAGAGATGTGTGTACGAGTGTGTGTGTTTGTCATACATGTCATAACACACATTTAAATACTTCTTATACTGAAGCAAAATTATTGATATAATAATTGCGTGATATCCATCTGCCGGCGTGTGGCGCAGCGAGGCGAAAGAGAACCAAAGGAGGGATGAACGGGGGCGAAAGGTAAATATTTGGTCTAGTTAAAGTGGTGGTGTTTATGTTAAGAGTAGCGAAGCTGTTTGTCTGAAGCCTCTCTCCCCTTTCAGTGTGTAAACTTGGCTACCAGATAAAGACTCAGCCCTGCTCACCTCTGAGAGATGAAGAAAAAGAGAGTGAGGGAAGGATAACAAAATAAACACAAAACAAATGAAGGAGTGCTTTTCCAGCGCTCCTATCTCTATCAGAAACATTTACTGTACCGTGGCACAACAAATATCGAGGTGACAAGTGAGCAAAACATAAATATCAGTGCGGAGGACCCACATGGAAGAAACAAAGAGAGGGAAACAAAAAGGTGACACAAAGGCAGGTGAGCAGATTGATAAAGAGATCAGCTGAAACAAATATGTCATTCCCAGGGGCCTTACAGCAAAGTATAACTCCAAAAATCATTCTGTAAAAATATGTGTTTTGGCCAAGAGAGAAATGCTGAAAACGGTGATAAAATGAGGTGTTATTGGGGGTGAAAAATATAGAGGATGGATGAGGACAGAAACATGCAGACTGAGGCAGAGAGACGGAGATGTAAAGATAGAGAGCGGCCAGAAAATGGAGAGGGGGTTCGGTCAGGCCAAAGATGGGGAGATAACTCAGCCAATAAGGTCCTGAGTGTGAAAGAAAGAGGCTTTTCTGTGGAGTTCAGAGAGGCATGTCAATCCAAAAGAGTCCACGCTCCAACAGAATATTTATACAGCAAATAGAATTAAAGAAAAAGAGGGAGAGGAGGAAGAGATGGGTGGAAGGGCTTTCTGTTTATGTGCATGTGTACCAGGGCTGTAAAATATAAAGAAACGGTAATAACTACAGTGTAGGTAAAAATAGCTAAGAAGAATCATCGTAGCTGTGGAGTTCTGTGTCTCCGCACGTGCAGTTTCTGGTGGCAAAGTCCTGGATTTAGAGTATCCACTCTCCAGCCATGTCCTGCCAAAAAATGAGCAACCCCTTCGACTTTGTCTAATCACAGCTGTTTTCAGGCAGGTATAGGGGTTAAATATGTGACTGACAGCTGTGACTACCAATCGCTGATCACATTCAGTCTGACGCGACTCTACTTCTCTACTCCGTGACTCGACACAGAAGCTTGGAAAAGTGTCTTCTCTTTTTCACGTTGCCGTGAAAAAGGTCATCTATATTTATATTTTTGATTTGGACCGAAAGCAGAGAGCTGCAGAGGGAAAGTGAGTATTTTCTAATTCTGGCTTTTTTTTTTCTCCTGATTTCAGCTCCTGCAGCTTTAATTCTGAGACTGATGATCCCTAACCCTGAACGCTCCTTGTCACTTGTAACCTTAACCAAAACCAAATCTCTAAGCTTGTTAAAATGACATTTTTTGCAAGAAAAAGTCAGTTTAACAAGCTAGTGCTATTTTACTCTACACACAACTCTTCAAAATGTTCACATATGTTTCATGAATGTGTAACATTTCTGTCATTTCCCCGTTAACCATAGCTACAAGCCTGCAAAGATGAAGTTTTGTCAGACCACACAAAGACTATTGTGTAAATAAAAGATAATCTAAACTTATTTAAGCTGCATTCTCAGGCTTTATTGGGGACTCTTTGATGGTGATGTATTTTGATTGGGAATTAGTTTTCCTCCCCCTTCAACAGTGACGACCAGCTAAACAAGAGCCAGCTGTACAAGCCAGTGATTACATCTCATCTCCCCACCGTTTGCCCCAAACACTCCCCACAGCAGAGTTGTTGCTCCCTTCATCAGCAAATAGGAGCAGAGCGGCGTGCAAACACAAGTGTTAAGTTTGTGTAATATCTGTAGCATTTGTGTGTGTCTGTAATCATGTGTTTTTTGCAAAAAGTGTGCAGAGAGCGGGTGGTTCTGAGAAAGCAAGAGAAAATAGGAAGACACAAACCTGTGTCAAAGCGGCTAATTTAATATCCACACAGGCCGTGAAAGTGCATGAAAAAATACAGCGCTCCAACTTTCACCCCAAGTGAGCCTACACATTCTCCAGATAGTTGGGTTGCTCATATGAAAGGCCCTCGCGTGGCAGGGCAGCACGCTGATTCAGCTGCAGGTTATTGTCCCTCAAAGACGTTTTCTTACAGGAAAAATATTATGATACATCTGCACATATTTAGCTCTCAGCCGCACACACAGATATAAGCCTGTACGGACATGGAAGTACACACAAACACATTTAGAAAAGAAAGAAGCCATGGAGAGCTGTCAGACATGTTCAAATGTTGGTGTGCGCTCAAAGCAATAAGAACGTTATCTGCACGTCGTCAGGAGCCCATCAGCCCCTGGGGAGGCAGATTGATCGTATGGCGGCTAATCCGAAACTGGCCGACCCGTGGTGATTTCCTTCCTTCCTCAGCTCAGCTCAGACTTTTCTCCATGCAACCGTGCACATTGAAGCCTTTTCTGATCCCAAAACAAATGTTTTTCACTAAATGTCCAATACAACTTTGAGTGCTGGTGGCGTTGCATGGTTAAAATAAGAAAGGACTCTCAACGGGCCTGGAATTCTTTGAAGTACACTGGATAGGGGGTCGGGGTTTCTACACACACACTCATACGCATACATCCTTGAATTGTTAGATGTATGAGGACAACCCTTTGACTTATATTGTCTCTTTAACCCCTTGACTTGACATGACAGCATGCCAGCACTGACCCTAAGCTTTTCTCTCACCTTATTTTGACCTAAATTCAGCTTCTGCTTCTAAAAATACTCTCTTGACAGATGTGGTCTCACAAGGTTTTACCATAATTGACCACTTTCTGGTTTCTGGGGACGTTTGGACCCCATGGAAGATTAAAAAAATCTTGTATAAATCCTATTTAAACCACAAACACACAACCCTTTGGGAGCCGTGGGAGCACTCTAAGCAGGAGAAAAACAGAGTCTTTGAAATTTCCAAGCAGCATCATAATATAATGATACAGTTCATTGCATCTGCTGGAACTGTATATGGCGTAAGACCCCAGGATAACCCTGTACGACCCTCCGGGCCTTTGGTCTGAGGAGCCATCAAAACAAGGCCTCACCAGTCGTCTCTCTCTTCTGTCTTTCTCCCTCTCCTCTTGTTATTTGTTCAGTATGTAGTACAAATTTCCCCATGTTGCAGGCATATAGGGATCAGTGCAGCGAACTGTGCCCAACCTCAGCTTACCTTATGGAGCTCGTTACAATGCCACAGAGTTCAGGCCTGACAGATCCAATAACCCCTCCACCATCGTTCAGGGGAGAAATTGCTCCGAGCGATCCACGCCGAAAAAACGCCCCGCGCCTCACCCCGCGTTTAAAGTTATGATCCTTATCGTAATTAATTCAATAAAGCGGTAATGTGCTGCAAACCCGGCACCCCCCTGCCTTGTCCAGCGAGCAGGGGGATATAGGCTTTCAGGTCCAGGCTCTCTCACTGACTTCAGTGTCGAAGGTAATAGGGAGCAGACAGGAGTTAGACAGCGATAGGTATGTCTGCACCGGTGCGAGTAAAGAGGCCTAATCGAATTTGTTTTAGACTTTAAAAAGATACTTTCAGGGGTTTGTGTTAATAACCTAATAATAATAAGAAATGGAAAGCCGATCCAAGGTCAACAGTGGAAGGAGGCCATTTTTAATTTGGAAAACTGGAATGGGCTCCAAATAATTGACTACCATCCTGTGGATGCACACATTGGCTTCCAGGGCCCCAACATCACAGAGCTGATGAAGTAGAGCCATGAAGTAAATTACACTCTTAACAACTGTTAAGAGGCCTTATAGCTAGTATTAATAGTGACAGAAAAACACAATGTCAGGTTAGTCAGGTACATAATTGATATCTGAAAGCAAAATAACTTTCAGATATGTTTAACTGCATTAAATAAAATGCAGTAAAATATTTGCAACACACTAAATAGTACTTTTGCTCGCTAACCCTATGCTGAGAAAATGAATGAAGGTAACATAACAAATCAAAAGCTTTGTTTTTTGTCAAAACTTTAATCTACACTGCTGTTACAAGTGGCCATCTTACTCCCATCTTATGCCAAAACACATTACCTGGAATAATATCAATATTATCACTGAAAACAGAAAGCATGTCATCACAACATTTTAGAGTAATTGGGAACGTGACCTGGCTTTAGATGAAAAATAATAGCCAGTCACGTGTATTGTTTTACTCGAGCCTTAATTATTTAAACAGACTTCTGGAGATTGAAACAGATTAGAAACACTGAGAGTTGTTACACACTACAAGTCAGAATAGTGTGGTGGTTGGCTGCGGTCGGAGGCATCAACTGTCTCTATCTCTTTTCACGCATGAGGCAACAGCAGCGTAGTCAGTCTGGTCTTATTTGCATTAAGTGTGGCAAGACTTACTTGAGTAAATTAACAAAAGACATGGACAGACTCGCAGAAGTAAAAACATCTGTCTTCAAAGGAGCAATGTGTTGAGTTTTTATGGTTATTTAAATGTGCAACATTTGTGCATGCTTGTGTGCTTATGTGAAGTTTGTGTTGGAGCCAGTTGTTTGTAGATGTTAGCAGACTCTATTTATTAGCTAATGGTAGCTAGTATTGCACACTGTTGCTGTTGTAGATGAGCAGAAGGGAGCCACCGAGGCACTCTGGAGGGAGCACCAGGATTTTTGCAGAAAGTCGGACGTGAGTCCTTTTCACAGAAATCAGTCTACAGGGTATTATGATGGATGTAGGAGAGAGTCAGGGAAGGTGCACATTTCTTCATATTGAACCTTTAATATTCATAAATACTACAGAAAATGTCCACCTCTTGGTTAATATCCATACTGCTGCTTGCTTACAGCGTGAGTCAAGTGCCACAGAATCTGTAGTTGCCATGTCAGTTGCCATGTTTGGTCAGTGAACCTAGTCAGCATTGCCAAGTATGCTTCAACATTTCTTAGGCTATTTCAAAGGGGAGGAAAGTGTCTGAGGGACTAAATTTAAACCCTGGTTTCTCTGGTAAAAACATAGGTAAGGTTCTTGAGTTTCTGCCTCTGAACCCCCAGAAAGGGGTCGAAACAGGCTCCACGTTTGTAGTGAGCAGCTTGGCTTTAACTGTGTAAATAAGGAGCAGGGCAATCCTGCCAAGGAGTATTCATGATTTTTGCACATGGTAAATAAATGGTTAAAAAAAGGAAAAAAAATGTAGCTGGACCACCTTTGAAAACAGGAAAATAAAACAATGTTTTAATCCAAACACTAAGCTCTGCAAAGCAGAGACATCCAGTGCCTTAAGGCACTGAGCTGAGCGCATTCTCCTGTTACATTTTCAGGGGAGAAAATAGTCTATGTACATTACTGACAGTGAAAAAACTTGGCAAGAACTCATTTACCTAAAATTTGAATATTATGAAACCTTCCCTCATAGCTGTCATAGTATGATTATTCCTTTATTATTCATTCATTTCCTTCTAATCCACTTTCAGGTAAAGGCAGTGTTTGTTATGTGATTATAATCAGTGGTCTATACAAATGTACAAAGATACAATAAAACTCATTGAGGATATCAAGAAGAGGGTATTTTGATGATTGTGTGTGTGTGTTAGTGGGTGGTGGTGGTGGTAGTGTGTGCGTGTGTGTTTGTGTGTGTGTGTGTGTGTGTGTGTGCGTGTGTGTTTGTGTGTGTGTGTGTGTGTGTGTGTGTGTGTGTGTGACTCCTCAGTCAGCCCAGGATATATGACCAACGTTTGCACCCACCCACCCACCACTCCACACTCCCCCTCCTTCTCTGAGTCCCCCTTCAGATTGATTAAATTGGATCAAGATGACACCAATAATTGGCTCAAGCTGGGGCCGGTGCACAGACCCAACGATCCATATCTAACTCCTTTTGTTGCGATGGTGTCCCTTTTCCCCGCACCGCGCTCCATTTGGAACGGTTTACCTTGGCTCCGTCACAAGCGTTTTAGCCCAATCCCCCGCTGAACACAACAGCTCGCTGACATCATGAGAGAGACGGAAAGGTTACATTTTTCACAGATGTCTGGGAAATTATCGGCACTGGCTTTTTATGGCCACCCAATTCATCCCTTTTGTTCAATATCCCCAGGGGAGTCACACACGGAGAGACGATGAGGTGTTTTGGTGTGAAATGTTCCTCCTTAATATCAATATCCATGATCTTAAGGAAAAAATAGATTGAGAACTCCAGGAGATGATTTATTTTGAAGTGCCTGAGTGTTAAGAAATAGTGATATTAATCTGTGCTTGATCAGTGCGTTAATATAAAGGAAACAGCAAATTGGACACTGCACAGATGAAGTATAATTTTGGCAAAAGTTGAAAGAACACAAATACATTTCCTATTGCTGCTTTCTAAATCCAGGGAATTTCAATTTTAGCCCAGAAAACAGAGGATAGAGATTGCTGCTAATCAGCTCTCCTCTGCAAACCTTCAACAAGGCTGATTTATTTTTTATGGAGATGGCAAAGCAAAATGTTTGAAGCTCTAATGAATTTAAAGTAAATTGTTGCAAAGTGCAGCAACATGAGCACAGAAAAGCTTAATCAGAAACAATATACAGCTCACAGCTCCGGCTAGTGACCTGCCGTTGCCTGCTAAATAGGTCTGACATGTTTGTTATCCTTAGAAATTCCTGACTACTGGAATCTACTTTCACCCTTCAGGTTGCTGATTTTTCCTGGCCTCTGCATCGTCTTGGCCCTGCTCCCTCTACACCGTTAAAAGACACATAAACATCTCAAGAACTCTGTGAAATTGTTTGATATTTAGAGACACAGATCCCACGATCTACCGCTTCTACAAAAATGAGGCGGGTGACAAAATTAAAGGGAAAAAACAACAAAGGCGTTGGGCCACCACGTGCCACCAGAACAGCGTCACCAACCCTGTCTCACAGAAATTATGTTGATATGCAACTCAATTTGAACCACCAATAAGTTTTGTTGTAAACATAATGCAGCCCACATTACATTTTGTTTTAATGTAATAATTAAATATTGTTAATTGGTGTCATTTCGAAGGGTTAAAAATTTTGCTCCTGAACGTAACTTTAAATTGTTCACAAGGTTTTTTGTTTTCCGACAATACATCTGCCAACTTGATTTACAATATCAGCTGGTTTACGCGACAGCTTTATTAAACTTTTTATGGTTGGAGGTAGGCACTGAAAGAACTTGGATGGGTTTAGGGAAAGACATGAGGGCTTAGTTGAAGACAGAAAAAGTCCAAAGGTGTGATAAAAAATTACTCACAATATATTTAAAACCAATCTTTGATCTTTTCCTAACCATAACCAAAGGGCTTTTATTCCCTAAAGCTAAGAATCTACGAAGACCAGTGTCTACCATCCACTCCAACTACATCCTATCCATTGAGGAAAGGCAAATAAAGTCATGGACCATTCAGTGATAAATTACGTTTCTATGCAACAAAGTCATGGCACTGATTATGTTTGTAGCAAAACGTAATATGGGTAGCATTACGTTTATTGAAAAATGTGCAATTTAGTTGTGTATGAACATCATTTTCTGTGATGTAGGCTTGAATGTGCCTCAGTACTGATTCTACTGGAGGGATGAACACCATTCTTTCATTTGGTGTTTTGATGATGGTGGTGGAGTGCGCTGTCCACATCATTTTCATACTAGTTAAACCATTAAGTGAGCCTTTGTGCCCTACGGATGGGGCCACTGTATTCCTGTCAACAGGTCTGTAGCATGTAGAGCACTGGAAACGGTTACATCAGGTAAACGGTGCAGGTTATCAGTGCAAAATCAGAGAACCATAGAGCGCCCTCGGCTGATGCATTCAATTAGGTTCTCCAGCACTTTATCTAATGCTTTAACTCAGTCCTATAGGCTAAGGTGATCCTGCTGCGCTGGAGTTGTGGACAAAACCTCAGCCTGTCAAATCTGATTGAAGCGAAGCCTTGTGGATCCCATCTCTTCGTCACCAAGGTTACTAATCAGATTTCCATCCTGTACAGCCGCATGCAGGATTTCCTGATCAAACGCTGCAACTTGGCCCCACTGGCCGGCCGGACCCATTATCTAACATGTTTTCTATGTGGAGGGGTCAAGCACAGTGTAAAGCTCTGGGAGAAACACTATACCTGTCTTTTGGAGCAGGCTGGAGGTAGAGCCACCGACAGGTTAAGAAGGAAAGGAATTGATCTCAGGAGGGTCAAAGTCAGGATTCAACCCAGTTTCAACTCACATCAGGGGACAAATAAAACTGGAAAATATTAAGAGCTCTTTCAACCTGAAAGTCTCTGAAATTCAAGGAGACTTCAGATCCAGCTTATTTGATTTATCTTCATCTATTTATTCAACTCACTGCTAATAATAATAATCCTAGTGGCATATACTTGACTGACTATCATGAAAATTAGAATTTTCTAAATATACTCAAAAAACACTATATGTGCTGAATGTGTCATCCAAAATCTTTACTGTCAACAAAAAGAAAACCAGATTTAAACCAATCAAAAAAGTCTACAGGTAATTCTTTGAGTCACCGTAGAGCCAATCACATGGTCACATGTTTATTGACACAGAGCTGACCTTTGAACCCAGCCTGCGCCTGCCAAGAGGTACAATATTAGTCATGCTAACTTGCTGTGTATGTATGTGTGTGTGTGTGTGTGTGTGTGTGTGTGTGTGTGTGTGTGTGTGTGTGTGTGTGTGTGTGTGTGT
>JAPQRN010000006.1:6955403-6966240 GCA_037367275.1 Coranthus polyacanthus | reverse complement strand
GTGTGTGTGTGTGTGTGTGTGTGTGTGTGTGTGTGTGTGTGTGTGTGTGTGTGTGTGTGTGTGTGTGTGAGTGAATGAGATATTTTGCTACAGCTGAGCTCCCTTCAACAGCAGCCAAAGCCAATACCTGTCTAATTCTGCAGACCATGGGAATCGTTGGAGGTGTAAACACATATTCAGAACCAAAGTTATCAAAAGGTTAAAAAACTGAACAAGATGTCAGAGCGGGACATTTACTGTAATGCTGTAAAATGATACACACACTTAGGAAAATTTAGGTAGTTGCTTCTTTGCCCAGAGTTCGATGAGAAGACTGCAAAGGATTTTTTGCTCCAATTAAAAGAAAAAGGAGAAATATATACTTTTTTTTTAATTTATCAGTGAGCTGGTAGAATTAATTTTCTCCGCGGACAGAGGCAGATGGCTGTATCTCCTGGTTCTTGCTAATTCTGACTTTTTATGCACAGACGTGAGAGCAGCATCTATCTTTTAATCTAAACATCAAGACATCAAGACGTATTGCCCAAAATGTCAAGCTATTCCTTTAAAACTTTATTGTTATTATCATTCATAGATCCTCCTGTGCGTGTGCAGCCAAAGCAGCTGGATTGCAGAGGTGAAAAGGTAAAGGTGAAGGTGAAGGTGAAGGCCACCCTCCACTCCTGTCGGCTGTGGCTGTACCGGGGGCAAACTGCAGGAGTGGGTGGCGGAGAGCAGACCTCTGATTTTACCAATGACAGATGTGGCGGTGCCTACACTGATGTGGAACCACTTCCATTGTTTTGAAAGCTCACTCCACATGGACCCGTGAGTTTGTGTTGCGACCCAACGCTGCTGGGCTGCCTGGGTGTCGAAGGCGATAACAGCACCTGCCAAAAAAATTTTAGAAATTAAAATAATAAAAGAGACACGAGGAGCAAAAGAAAGGAAATGGTGCTAAAGTGACCAACATACCTAAGTGCAGTCTGTTCATGGACAGAAAAGGCAGACAAGAAAGCAGACAGACAAAGTGTTGCGACAGAATAGAAGACAGAGAAAAAGAGTGCTGAGTGGTGAGGGTTAGGGTGATTCTATTTCACTTAATGTAACCATGGAGGGCTGGGAGCCCCAGTGCTGCCCGCTCTGGGCTCCTTAATGTAAATAGCCGTCGCTGCCCCAATGCTCAGGCACATGTGAACGCGCCATAGCCGTGTTATATGACTCTGTCTAACCAAACAGCACTCACAGACACAGAAATTCCTGCTCCAACTATTTTCCCATCACTCGAACGAGGCAGACAGGGGGGAAGAGGGATGTCGGGGGAGAAGGGGAGACAGACAGAGAATGAGAGCGCGATCATGGTGGTGGGAGAGGAAACATTTCTTTGGCGTGAGGCAAAATACAATTACCAGAGAGACGTACTTGTCTAAGACAGAAAAAAAAAGCAATTTGTGGAAGGAGGAAAGGAAGCAGAGATCTCCTGGAGTGAAAAGTTCATGATCTCTTCAGAAATGTCCTCTGCATCAAGTTCAGTGGTCTCTCTGGGACTTGAAGTACCATGACCTTATTGGCTGTCAGCCTGAGATTGAGGCGCCTGATTGGCTGTGGCACATTCCTCATTCTAACCCACTCCAACTTACATGGCCATTAATGTCAGCCTATCAAATTATACATGTAGCTTTCTGACTGCAGAGGAGAGTTTAGATGTGCTACATTCAAAACACTCCGACACACAAGTGAGCTGTGTTGCTGAAAAAACAGATAATAATAATAATAATAATAATAATAATTGTAAGTATAATCTTCCAAAATTAGGTATATTTTTGTGATAATTATTTCTGTTTCTGAAAATTTGAAAATAAGAGTTTTTGAATAAAAAATAATATGGAATGTCTAGCTGATATATTTCCTGATAACAAAGGGTTAAACAGTTTTTGTTTCTGTTGTTTTTCTGCGCAACCTCTATACACCAGAATGTTGTTAGCGGATGTGTTTGTTGTTAAGTCTCCTGTCCCTTAATTATGAAGCGGTTACACCAAGAAAGTTTAGAATAAGGAGTTTAGGGATGGAAAAAAAGAGCCGACCATAATTAAATATTAATAACAATAATAACAATGACAGGAAGAACAAGAAAAAGAAGAAAAATCTCTATTTATATAGCACTTTTCAAAATGCAAGTTACCACGTGCTTCTCAAAGGCAGCAAAATGAAGACAGACAAGTCATAAAATCTGACAGAGACAAAACATTTTGGTGTCAAAAACTCAATAAAGGGAGATAAAGGACAGTTCAAGGAAATTAAAACTCCAGTTAAAGTAGAAAGGCTCTCAGAGAGCGCAGACCTTTGCCAAGGCCAATAGTCCACATTTTGTTTTGTTTTTTCGTTTAACTGTTATCATTCTCTTTTGTAAGTTAGTCTGGGACTCTCCAGTGTTAAAAAAGAAAGCGAAAACACTGGCAGGCTCCAACCCTTTTTATGGTTTGACTCCAAAATTGAAGGGGCTCATCCTTGGCCCATGCCCACTCCTTCCACCAAGTTTCATGAAACTTGGTGGAAGGAGTTACGTTAAACTACTGCAAGTAGTTTAACGTAACTCTACTCTACTACTCTAGTCTACTACTTGCGTTAAACTGCTTGCAGTAGTTTAACGTAACTTTAGTTTAACGTAATCCTGTTGACAGACAGAGAGAGACAGACAGATGGGAGTAATCACATAACCTCCTTGGTGGAGGTAATAGAGAAAGGCTCTCTGATAAAAGTATGTTTTAAAAAGGGACTTAAAAGAGATTACTGACTCAATTGACCTAATTTCCTCAAGCAGATCACGGTGGCCTGTAGCAGACACCATTGTTGATAACCTCTTTGGTTGAACACATTTGGGCAGCATTTGGGCAGCACCTGCACCAAATTTGAATCTTTTCTTCTTCCTTTCTGTGCCTTATTATGTCACAAATACCATTCCAGTCTATAGACCCCATTGAAAAGTTGAAGTTCACAGTTCAGCTCTATTTCCTTATACATCAGTTCAACTCTTGCCTCCATCAGTCATCGGCCTCGTCACATGTGTCAAATCATGACGTTCGCCTCTGGCTGCCCTCGCCCCCTCGCCCCATGGGTTAAAACAATACGCCACATCCTTCCATTGTGCCCGTTGTGCCCGCTTCAGCGACCGTCTGCCCCTGCATCACGCCTCCCGGGTCCTGGCAATGTTGGCATAGGTGTGGGTGCCCATCCTGTCCCCAGGCATTATGCGTGTGCACGGTCACGTGTGTCTGCGCCACCAGGCCACCAGTGAAGGGAAGCGGACGTTCACACATGCATGCATAAGCGGGAATCCATTAAGCCCCATGTTAAACAAACTCAACATGTGCTGCTTCCTTTTCCTATAATGAGAGCTTTTATCCACACTGACCTGGAGGCTAGCAGCTACAGCGCTCAGGCCTGCGCTGAGAGTTGAAAGACAAGGGCAGACCCTGAGGTTACTTCATGTAGGTGAGAGGTCAAAGACAATGTCAATGGAAATTCAAAATGTCGTAGACAGATGTCAGGCAGCATATCTGCTATTGGCTTGTACTCAGGACTGCAACTAAAAACTATTGTTGATTTATCTCTCAATTGTTTTGTCAATTCATCGATTAGTTGTTTGGTCTATAAAATGTCACAAAGTGGTAACAAATCTCGAAGCCCAAGATGCTGTCCTCAAATGTCTTGTTTGGTCCACAACCCAAAGATATTCCTTTTACTCTCATGAAGAAGTAAAGAAATCAGAAAGTATTCAAATTTAAGACGCTAGAATGAGAGATATTTTGATTTGATTCTTCTTAAAAAGTCCTCAAACCCATTGTTACTGACTATTAATCAATTAATCGTTGCAGCTCTACTTATAATAAAGTCCCTGACAAATTTAAATGAGAAATGATATTTATGAGATCATTTATAAGAGGTACATTAGTTGTAACTCTTGCTCACACTGAACTTGGAAAAAGTGGGTTCAAATAATCATCCAAATGGAATGAGCTCCAAAACAAATATGAAGCTGCGTTCTCTTATTTCATTTGAACATTTTAAAAGGCTGTACTGACATATTTCCAATCACATTTGTAAATGTTTTTCTTAAATCTGAAAATGTATAATGTAATGTGTGTGCCTGTCTGTTCATGAGCTTTGCAGACACGTATCAAACGAAAGAAAGAGTAAACGAAAAATCCAATGAGTTTTTAGTCTCGGACTAGACTTAATCGATGTCTGAGAAACTGAGCAAATATTAGAGCTTCACAATTAATTGAATAACAATCACAATTCCAATGTCGGCCTGTGCAATTAAAAATATAATTGCAAAAGGCTGCAGTTTGAAAGTTCAGCATGTATTCACATTGAGCAGAGATTGTACTGTGTACTGTGTAAAAACTACAAAATGAAAGATATTTTGTTTTTGTACATTTTATGCTAGTTCAAGTTTGTATGTTTGAGTTGGAAAATTAATTTATACACAGATCTCTCCTGAAAAAGAGACCCCAGTGTCTGTCCCAATGAGACTAAACAGTGACAGTTATCAGTGGTTCCCATAACGACTCAACTATAAATGCAGTCGGTTCCAAAAATAGGTACAAACGATAAGCAAAGTACTACTATTTTGATAAGCTAATATATGCATATGTGTTTACCATCACACCAACTGAGTTTTTCTACCTGACGCCTTCTGTGCAGCTGCGGTAGGTTTAGCTAGGCGCCATGAATCCTGTCTTCCTTTGTTTATCACACTCTAGCATCAGGGCTGGCCCTGTTGCTCATGTAAAATCTGAACTGATCATAAAGCACCAAAGCCTGGGACTGTTGCTGAAGAGCTGGCAAAGCACCAACAGGAAGTGTTGGGAAGATGAGGATGGAGGTCAACCCAGGAGGTAAATGAACAAATGATCTCATGTAGTAAGGAGAATGAAAGAAGTAACATGTGGACGGAAGGCAGTGTGAATGGGGAAGCAATGTCTTCCATGAGTCAGAGTTAAGGTCAAGGGTAACATACTTTCTTTGACTGGCTAACAGTAAATATACAGCTTTGTCATAACTTCACCTTAACAATGGGGCATTGGGGCTTTGGTTTGGAGGCAGAGATAACCCTTTATATTACATCATGACAGGAGGATGAAGAGGATTGTGCAGACGCCTTCCTCTAGATTATAAGGAACAGAAACAAATGGAACCCAATGGCAACAAAATAATTTCTACCACACACTTCCACCAACAGATTTTGGAAATTTGGGAAAACACCGTTTTACTCAACCCACTTATGCTAACATCCACATCACAACAAAGAAGCTATGCACATAACTTAACCGAATATTATTCATAACAGTCCCTAACTGGAGACGGTGCCTCAGCAGTGCACTAAGCGTGCACAAATTTCCAAAACAGATATGGATCTTATCTATACCACATTTTGGATTAGGAAATTTGGAAAGCGGCACAAGTTTTGTCAGTTTAAGAAACACAAATGCAAAAAAAAAAATGTTAAAAGAATCTCATATGGAATGTATGTTATATTAATCACATTAACAATGCATTTACATGATTGTTTTCTTTCTGTGTTTTGATAAAATTCACCCACACATACATAGTGCAATACTAGTGCTGTCTAGGTTGTAATTTGAGACTGGAGGGGACTTTTCAGAGGAAAGCAGCTCAAAGCTAAGTGAGAGCAGCTGATGTTGCATCATACTTCAAACATTCTTCAAATTAACAATATGTCAAAGGCTATTGAGTGCTCTCTAACACACATGCACACACATGCATGCACATGCACAAGCACACACATGCACATAGATCTCTTTTAAGATAAGGAATAACCCTAGCACCTCCACAGATAAGTGTGCTCTGTGTCGGTGTATGATGAGGAGCTCATAAAAATTGTATGCTCTCCCACAACCTTTTGCAACAAGGGACAGATCAACGGGTACCACAGGAAAGAAAAGCACCCTTTCAATATCATTCCTAATCCACCAACTCTATTATCACAAGGTTATGTTCTGAAGCGGCGGGGGGGAGGAGATTCTCACCAGTGGCGGACGCAGATGTTTCTGGAACCGTCCAAGGCCAGCTGTTGGAATGTTTTCCCACTGCATGAAGAGGCAGGGGCAGCAACACTATTGGCTGCCCCCTCTGGGTCACGTGACCCAGGTCATGTGACAGAGGAGAACCTGACCAGTGGGTTTGGCAGCTGACCACTGCTGCTGCGGTCATCTCAACCGGGCCAACCCACGCGGGCCCCGGCCACTGATCTGAGGCCAGAGGGAGAGAGGAGGCGAGTGTCTGCCGCATCAAAGCCTGGAGCCTCCCACTCAAAAAAGGATACACAGTATGCAGGCCCACAGATACAGTATAGTGGACAGGCTGAGGTCACTCACACAAATAGATAGCACACATACAGCAGAGTGTGGTCCATCTTGCCAAATGAATTAATAACTACAATTTCCAGTAACAATATTTACCTCTGTGCTCCACACTTGTTATGTAACTTTTCATAATTTACTTCATGGTTCTAACTCTTTATTATGTGCAGGCAAAACAGAAGTGCGCCTATTGAACAGGTGCTAAACGGGTAATCATAAAAAAAAACAAAACAACTGCAGTTGATTTTTTGAAACCGGCTCAGCTCCAAATGATCTGTGCTGACAGACATGTCTAAACATCTCTAATGTTGGCTGCTAATTAAGATTAAACTCTTCTACATGGCACTGACAAGCAATATAATACACGGGTGTAGTGTGTCTGGGTGTGTGCGTGGGAGTGTATGTGTGCTCGCATAGGCACATGCATATGAGTAAAACACTACATGGGATGAGATGGGATGTGTAAAGCAGCGCGAAGTGAAAGAGTGTGGAATATGCTGTGAAACTACCTTAAACATCGAGTCTCAGCCGTGGTGAATCTTGGACTTTTATTCTGTACACTATGCACTGTTAAATCCTTACCAATAACAATTTTCCCAATCTCTTTTGTTCCTGGTACTTTAAGGGTAACATTTACACAGTTGTCATTTCACTGGATTGGTTCACATTAAAAGCATTCCTTGCGTCACTGAAGCTCATTTTCATTTTCTGTGTCAGTGACAGGAAAATGGTTCATCCCAGACATATCAAATCAAATCAAATCAAATCAGATCAGATCAGATGGCCCTTTGAACATCAGGCGTCTCCAAATAGTCTGGTGAGATCAGAACTGATAACACTAAAGAATACTACACTGACATATTGGTGGCAACTCTAAAGAATGGATCTATTCCTCTCGTAATAAAACACATTATTCCATTTGAAAATTAAAGTGGTGGTTCCGCACCTACACTCCTCTGAGCTGACGCCCTCTAGTGGTCAGTCCTCTGTAATATGGACCACTGCAGGCCTGTATGACTCCAGGTCAGTGTCACCTCTGCAAGGAGGTCACAAGACATTATGTATTAGATTATGTTCTCAAACAGATACAAGGTAAAGGTAAGATTTATCAAGATGAAGGTAAAGGAGAGAATAAGGGGATGAACAAACTTAACATGAAGGTGAAATCATGATCAACACTAGGAAATACAATTTTTCCTACTATTTTGTTAGCAAAAAGTCAGTACTTTGTATTTAATTGATGTATAACCCTTTAAATTTGTGTTATAACAATTTATATTCTGCAAATAAAATGATGCGGAAACAAATCAGTCAGGTTTGTTTACCCGAACATAACATGAAGATTGTTTTTCTCTCTGCCACCAGTTTCCTTGACCTGAGCATGTAAGTTACCATATTATCGTCATGTTGTATAAACAGAAAGTTATTTACAGTAAGTCAGTTCTGTTGAATAGCTGTAGTACAACAAATGCACACACTCCGGTCCTTCTCCACCCTCGACAACAACAACAACAGCTGTTAGCATCTCGCGTGTAACTCCATTTCCCCCCCAGCGTCAGCGCCCCAGGCCCTCCCTCTCATGCACGACTTTATCGTGACAGACATGACAGTTATTAATCACCTTTTCTTCCGCCTATTCCCAACTGGACCCAGGATGTGAATGTTGCCTGGTTGGAAGCCAGGAGTCTGCGGCTAAAATTAGAGGGCGGCTCAATCAACAGCCTGATTTAGTGGCAAGTGTGTGTGAGTGTGTGTGTGTGTGTTGTCTGAATACCCGGGCAGATCAGGAGACTGATCCCACTGGATTTCCTGTTCCTACGGGACACTGATTTTACTAACTGTCACCAGAGGAAAACCATGTCCCGTTTTGCTGTGCAACTTTTTGGCTGATATTTTTCTGTAATTGCCTGATATCAAATTTAAAATGACTCCCCCGTCTCTTAACATACACTGATTCACTCATGCCCCAAATCCCAGCAGCCCCTAAAACAAACATACACACACACACACACACACTACCACCCTGTAGAGGTGACCTCTAACCTTTTGAAAAGCTGGGTATTAGCTACCTTATCAGTGCCACGCTCCCCCTGTCACCTCATCTCTTACCTACCCCAACCTTGAATTATAATAATAACAAAGTGAGAGTCGAGGAGGGGGTGCTGGAGGGGGTACTGCTTCTCGCGTTGCATAGAAACCCCTGCAAATCCAGGCAGGTTGGGGGTTTAGTTGGAAACAAATGCAGCGCTGGGTTCCCTCAGATGTGTTGGTCGGTGTTGGTTTGCCTTGCAGCTCGAGGTGGTGGGGGTTTATTGGGGATGGAGGTGAAGCTCAAGTCAGGTTAGTGTGCTCAAATTTAACTGTGTCAGTGAAGTAGCAGCAACTTATCTTATTTAAACAGTTTAAACGGATTTGTATGAGCTGGTACGGGTGTGTTTACAATACTTTCATATGATGAAAACTTAAACTATCCATATGTGTGTTTGTGTGTAAGCTGAATGAGGCGGGGACAGATTGAACGAGGTAAAGCAGTATCAGTAAAGGGCATTAGGTCCAGGTGAACTCTGCTGCCATCAGCGCTCATACCTCCTGCATTCCCCAAGTGAAACGCTCCACACAAGCCTCCTTTTACACACACTCATGAAGAGTTCTCCAACACACACACACACACTCTCTCCCTCTTTTACAGTGTCACATGGCAGTAAAAGTCACAAAACAATACAGTATAAGTTTTTTGTCTTAAACTGCTTCAAGAATTGAATCATAGTATGAACGAAGCTGGAATAAAGCCAGTCACATAACGCCAATTGCTTAATAAAACAAAGTTGACTTCTACATTTTTAGTAGATAACAGCAAATAAACAGGAGTTCGCTTTTCAACCCGAATGACAGAAGACACACGTCAAGACACAAGCTAAAAGACACATGTGCACACTCTTTCCTCGTATCTCAGTGTGGCTGAGTCCGTTTCTGAGGGAAGTTGCGGAGGCCGTTAGCGCTACAATGTCACTGCGCCCTCTGCCCCCCTCCCTCCTCTCTGCTGTTCTGTCTCCCCCTCACTTCTCGTATCGCTGTGTCTTCTCTGCCCTATCTGCCCTCTCTCCCATCCTCATTTCTCTTCAAAGAGCGAGAGGAGGAGGAGAACACTGGCCTTGAGTGCCCACTCCCAAGCCACAACATTTCACACAGGTGCGCACACACACACACACAAACACACACACACACACACACACGTGTTTACAACAATCTTCAAATTCAGTGACAGGCTGCAACCTTAAAGTTGGTTCATCTGTGGGTCATGTATTTATTTAATAAATACAAAATAATGAAACGGTGTGACATAATGATGAATGCATACTTTTTACAGTGTGTTGTGTACATACAATAAAAAATAGTAAAGTATACTGGCATTTTTTCCCTATTTCCTTTCAGAAGACGGATATGTTCAAAACTGGCAGCGTCCAACAGTTAAGAAACAATCTCATAAAGATCACATGCAGGAAACACACTGACGAATATATGCATTCACAGTCACAGTCATCTAAGTTCATGAAACATTACCTTTCTTTTGATTGAAAACTTAATAAAACCATGAACCATACATCTGAATAAATTAACTCTAATTTTCATATTGAGAGAATTCAGCTGCAAAATATTTTTACATGTTCCACCTAATCCCGAAAACTGTGTGCACACACATGTCAATAGTCAAAAGTTCAGACTCTGTTCTTCAGTGTACCTGGACTTTGTGAAGCATTTCCACGAGAGACTTAACAGGACACCTCTGGGCTCTAACATACTTAAATCAGAGCATAAAAGAACAATGTAGATTTCTTTCTTCCTTTTCTTTGTATGCTTTATTTTTTTCGTCTTCATCAAATGTGCAAGTTGAGTTTGTGGTGGAGGAAAAGCTTAATGCTCCAATATTTGGTTTACATATTGGGTTTAATGTAATAAAGTTAGAAGAGAGAAAGGTTTTTAAAAATATTATATTTTTTAATTTAAAATATAGTGTGCAAAATGGCAAATGAGAAGGAAACAGAGCCAGCGTTAACAAACATCAGGGGTCTTTAATCAAAATGATCTGACGGTGCAAGACGTGTACGGCAGAAGGATGACAACATCATGTACAGCTTGATGGAAGCAGGAACTAGATGCATGTGTTAAAAGAGGCCATGAAAAAGTATTTATTATAAACTGAGAACAATTTTCAGCACAGCTCTTAACAATAAGAAACACACTCACGCACATTCCTCCTCTCACAGTCTTAAATATGTGACACTGCAGTTGTTTATGGATAGACATCCTCTTCACATTTTCACTCTGCGCACACACACCTTTCTGCTTCACCCTGCTCTGAACCCGTTCTCCGTCCACCGTCCAAAAAGCTAAATAAACATGTGCGGCGAGTCATTCCCAGAGTGCCCCACTATCACCGCTGCCACTCATCCACCCACCTACCACCCCACCAC
>JAPQRN010000006.1:6940187-6953162 GCA_037367275.1 Coranthus polyacanthus | reverse complement strand
GATAGATAGATAGATAGATAGATAGATAGATAGATAGATAGATAGATAGATAGATAGATAGATAGATAGATAGACTTGCAGTCATTTAAAGCTCCACAGGAGAGACACTCATCACCCATCCTGTCTCTGTCTCTCTCTCTGGCAGTGGGCTGGGGACGCAGGATTACTTTCTGTCAGCAGTGTGACAGCTGTGTACATCTGGTTGTGTTGGGGCCTCTTACAGCTCAATCCACACGTCATTTCGCCGGTGTCTGGGCCTCCGGACTCGCTGCCACTGCTCACCTCATTACCAACCGAGCCACACCTCCATCTGTCCGCTTAATATCTAAATCCCACTGCAGATTAGTGGGGGAGCAGGGGGTGGAGGGGGAGTAACTGAGGGGGGCGAAACAAGATCCTGGAGGAAGGGGTTATGTATGGCACATGAGGTTTTATTAATGATCTCTTGTGGGGTGGAAGGGACAGCGGCTGCTTTTTGGGTTGTAAATGGAAGCTTGTTGGGAGCTCGTGGCAACTACTGTGGGAGACACTGTGAGATACGACGAGGTCACGTAATCCCTCTACGATGGTCTAAAATCTGAAAAAATGTGTCTGACCTTCCAGAGGCAGTGGAGCTCGGTCACGGAGGAACTCCTTTTTTTTTTTATCGTGAATCTTAAGAAGCCAGTCCACTCTCAACTAAATACGTCTTCTGAAAAAAAATTATTTTCACTCAAGCAGAGGTTTGGTTGGATTGATTCACATTAAAGGGTACGAGGCCAGAATGACGTGCTGCTCCGTTCAAGTCTTAGTTAGTTATATACAATTACAATGCATTCAATTCGATTTTTTAACTAGAATAATAAAATCATTCTTAATTCAGCTGAAGATGCACTCTTTCCACTCCTGTAAATTTCCTTATCTAGTGCTAATAATAGTAATTAAGATTCAATTTTACGACAAAATGTTATGTTAGGTGATCTTGAATCATTTGATCGCATATAATAAATCATGCTTTCTGTTCATGTTTGTTTTAAAATCCAAAGAACTTCCTGAGCCCTTCTGTAAAATCTGCAGCCCTAGCCAAGTATTTCTTGCCGAGATGACTCATTATCAACTTTATCTTCTATTTTTTCCACATTAACTTTTGACACATTTCTTAGTTTTATTTGAGGATGGATGTGAATGCAAAGCCCTCTAATAATCCGTGATTCAATTAAACATTATGTATGAAGGACTAACTCAGCTATAAGCTTTTGGAGCGTAAATGACCCCACACCCTGGTTTATACTGTCTGTATCTCCGCTCTGCAGGGATTTTCTGTTTTAGATTGTATAAGCACTGGGAAGACCGTATCATTTTAATCTCTTTTATACACTGGACTTTGAGACATCGTATCTGTATTTAAGATGAACCGCACCATGCTCATGCCCAAATTGAAAAAAAAATTTTTACTAAATCACCACCAAATGATCTGAGTGCAGCCTTAAACTGTGCGTGTGTATGATTGTTTGCATTTTCTAGTTTTTTTGTATTCACATTTTTACACATAAAACCAATAACAAATCAATACATGTATTTTATCCAAACATGCACTTGACTTTGCAGGCATTTTGAATGTATATAATGTGCAGTGTAACCTGCGTGCGTTTAAATCCATATATATATATAAAAAGGAATTCATCAAAAATAGAAACACACATTTCAATTGTCTTGTAATTATGAGAGACATAAAAATCACAACATGATATATCATTTTGGTTAAAAATTCATATTCATTGTTGTGACGTGGATTCAATATAGGCTATAGGGTTTAAGATGGATCTTTGGGAATTTTTTAAAAAAGAGTAAAAGACCTATCTTTACATAATGTAGTGTGTGTGTGTAACTCCTTCACACAGTTCTTATCTTCCAGACACATTTTATAGTTATCAGCCACTTCAAGAACACTGTGTAATGACATGTCAGGAATGTGTGTAGGCTACACAGGCTGAGTTAATCAAAGTTAGACCAAAAAAAAAAAAAAAGAAGAAAAAAACATGTGTCTCTTACATTAACACTGAATATGCACACATGGAAAATTTGTCTTATTGTACAAGAGAAAGGGAATTGTGCTTCACTTCATACTGCAAGCGTTGTAGGTTTTCTGGATATCTGGTATCACAGTGCCACCTGGTGATGAAAATAGGAGTTTATCAATGCATTGGTTTAATGCAAGTGAATAACATCACAGAAGTACAGGAATATAAACAAAATTACAATGATTTATCTATTCTAAAGATGTATTAAATGTCAAATCATTGTGCTGTTTTATGTGATTTAATGTAATGTAATGTAAAAAATTAGCCTATAACGCTATTAGTAGTTATTTATTTCATTGTCTGTCATTACTTGTTTATTCAGAGTGCCTCCGTTTTTTAAAAAAAACAAATTTTTGTTTTGGCTAAGCAACAATACAATACAATATTTCCATAGATAAAAAAGTCTATAAATATACTACTATTAAAAAACCTCAAGTGCTGTGCTTGGTGGTATCTGTTTTGTTTCTTCTACTGTTGAGAAATGGCCATGAAAGAAACAAACCAAAAAAAAACAAAACAAAAAAAATCATACGAGGCCACAAAAAGCATGAATTAAACACGCCCGTACACTACATATCCCGACACCGCTTTGTTGCTAAACTGTAAGGTGAAAGGTCATGTCGCGTTGGTGAGGTAATAACAAACATGGCGGCGGTCAGTGCGGCACGGTGCTTATTTCGAAGCTACTCTCGGGTGAAAAATGTTCAGAGGAGCAAACAAATGCTGATTAGATGTAATACCAGGACGTTCTGCGGCGGAACGCAAGATAACGGTATGTATTAATCTTAAGAAGCCACTGTAACTGAATACATTTCGTAGTTATAAGACTGACCTTGCAGAGTGTTTCATTGGCGTCGAAACTCGCCGTGCTGGTGTTGAACTCCATTAAAAATATCGGCAGTTTAAGTTTAACTTGCCTATTTGCAAAGATTGGTAGTTTGTAAAAGTCTTTGACAAATCATTAGATGCCTTTTGTGGATTCGGCATTAGATTCGTTCGTGAAGTGTCAATAGTTTTGTGGTATCTGAAACGGTATCATGGTACTTAGCTACTACTGTTCACAGTTTGGACTTTACTGCTTTAGATTTAACATGGAATATGAAAGAAGATGAGGCCAGATTGATTTTTCTTAAGAGGTGTTATTTTGACGGATGTCGCGGAGTGAAGAATGGCATCATTTTTAAGGGTGTCGGTTATGTGATACAAGCTCTGAACACACATTTTGTCTAGAAGTAACGCAGACTATGGGGTTAATTTATGTCTGCAATCAAATTAAAAAAAAAAAGATTTGAGAGCAGTCAGTAGCTTCCAAACTATCTGATTTAGTCTTACAGTTATCTACTTACCTAGTCACATGTATATGTTTCCTTTAAACACAGGCAGATAACTGTTGAGATGTGTCCCCCCCCTGTTATAACAAACACACTTATTGGTTTGCGGCTGAGGCTCAGAGAACTTGCCTGTTGTGGAGAAAGAAGTCCTATATCAATTTACTGGATGTGTGAACTTCACTTCAGAGGGAACAGTATATGACATTAAGACAGACGTGAAATCTAAAAACTGGGAAGCGGAGTGAATTAAGTGTAATCTACCCTTCGGGGTTAGGGTTACAGAGCTCTCTTGTGGTCAAATAATGCACTTGCGTTTCTGAATCTGTGTTATATGCACTGCACTAAAGTCAAACTAAATAAAATGCAATGGAAATTGCAAGGAAATGTTAGAAACATCCTTACAGTGGGTGAAACCGTTACACTGGTCACCAGAGCAGCTTGTGTCTTTGCAACTCATCAGACAGTAGAAACAGATCTCACCAATGGCAACAAAGCGGTCAAATATGAATATATGAATATGAATGATATTATATACATTCCCAGGGCCTTTGTTGTTCCATACCCCACAGATGACAGACAATCATGCCAATATGCTTTTTGAGTATGTATTCAGTTCATACAGTTTACTAACTGCCAGGACAATATAATGTAGCTTTAGCGGTGAACAAAGTGATTGACTGTTACATCTCTCTCCTCCACACTTTCAGACAATGCGAAGCCCCAGTTCACAGATCCAGCTGTGCAGGACATCCTCACCACAATAGCAGGCCTGGATTTGCAGAAAGTTTTCCGACCCATAAAACAGGAGCTGAAGCCACCATCATACAAACTCATGACTGACGAACAACTGGGGCAGGTAAACTACAGTACAGCAGCCATTTTCAGTGAGACGCATGTGTCAGAGTACCATGTTGGTAATCCAGACCTTTGTATGTGTTTCCAGGCGGTCGTCTTAGCCACTGAGCAGGCTAAGAAGCTGCTGCAGATGCCCCCCGTTCTGCCGGAGAGAAAGCCCATAGATGACGTGCTGTCTGAGGACAAGATCCTCGAGGGCATGGACACAGCCAAATATGTTTTCACAGACATCACTTACAACATCCCACACAGGGTAGGCATATAGTCATTTGTTTTATATGTGCATGTGTATAACCAGGTGTTAGAGGGGTTTTAAGGGAAAGGTCTTAATGTCTGCAATAGTACAATAAATATGTGAGTGCATATTTTTTATAACATTCACCTTGTGGCTTTTGCTCATATCTCTCCCTTATTTGATGTACTATATGTTGTTTTCTTTCTTCTTCTTTTTTTTTCCAGGAGAGGTTCATTGTTGTACGGGAGCCCAATGGCACTCTTAGGAAGGCAACGTGGGAGGAGAGAGACCGACTTATTCAGGTCTACTTCCCAAAGGAGGGACGCAAACTAACGTCACCCCTCATCTTCAAGGAGGAGAACCTCAAGGTAGGAACTGGCAAAGTCTGACAGGACGTTTTTATATAAATACTAATGTTTTTCAGTTGTTAAGTTATCAGCGCACTTGTGATATTACCAGTGTTATTGAGTGTGGAACTGGGCGTAGCTTTTGCACTGAAAGGCTTTCTCACAGCAGATACTTTGAGATGATGGCAAGAAAACCACATATATTATTAATTACCCCTGCATTGCATGTATGTAAGGCAGCTCCAGCTCCTCACATTCTGTATATCACGCATGGCTTACTGAGACACTTACATTTTTTATAGTGGTAACTACATAACTGGTGTACGATTTGTAACTTTTTCTGTACAGTACAAGCGTCAGATTCTGTCATCTATAAATGGAATGTCGGATATTGACAACACAAGTCTTTTCTGTTTCCTGTCCTCCATGTGAGATGAACAGAGTAAAGGCTATAGGTTTCTGAAACCAGGGTATGATGTTTGCAGCCACAAAAGGCATAAATAGGCCACCACAAAAACACAAACAATGCTATGAATGTAAAACCTCCCCAAAGACAATGGTGTAAATTGACTTCCCTGATATGGGAGTGATCATAAGCCATGTTCTGAGAAAGAGGTCAAATCTGGAAAAGGGATACGTATGGGTGTCAGCTGAGTGCCATTTATATTTTTTGACCCATTTATACATCTCTCTTGTTCAGATGGTGTTTTCCCAGGACCGTCATGAGGATGTGTTGGACCTGTGTCTGGTCCAATTTGAACCAGACTCGTCAGATTACATCAGAGTAAGATGAAATTGAGCTTCCTGTTATTTTGACCTGATCTGTGTAGTGTATAAATCTTAGCTTCTATATTTACTTTGCCTCAATTGTACAATGGCAGAAAAGTTTGAGATTTTATATAAAAGGCAGTTGAGTAAGTATTTAAAATAGCCAATCTCTGTAGGATAGTTATTAACTGAAACCTAATAAATATTGTGCTTATATTATATTTACATTCAATGTTTTGTTTAGGTGCAAGAAGCTACTTACGAGGACTTGGACAAGCATGGCAAGTATGAGCTTCTGCGCTCCACCAGACACTTTGGAGGCATGACCTGGTACCTGGTGAATGCTCGCAGAGTGGACGGCCTCATAGTGGACATGCTGAAGAAGGAGCTGTGAGTGTAATCGGTATATTGTATGCATGTATTATATAGGGCTCTGGAAAAAATTAAGAGACCGCTCCAATTTCCAGACCTGAACTCTTATTTTGTTGTTTAAAATTGAAAATGAACTTGTTTTCTTTGCGTTATGTGAAGTCTTGGAAAAAAAACTACGTATTTTGTTATTTGGACCATTTGTCATTTTCTGCAAGTAAATGCTCTAAATGACTATATTTTTTGTTTGGAATTTGGAAGAAATATCAGTAATTTCTTGAAAAATGTCTACAAATGTCTACTTTTCCCAAAATACATACCTATACATAGTAAAAACCAGTGGTCTCTTAATATTTTCCAGAGCTGTAGGTTGAGCAGAGACTGATGTTCAAGCTGGAATATCTGGCTTTAATTTCACTGTTGTAACATTAACCTGATTGTAAACTGATCACAAACCCTGGCGTGCATTCTCAGGCTCCAGGATGCAGTGAGCGTCGTGTCTCTCTTCCACATGGTCCATCCTCACAGTGAGTCAGCGCAGGAAGCTGCCAGTCAGCAGGCCACCGGCACTGACCTGCTTAAGGTGAGAACAGCTCAGCCCTAAATCAAAGTATGTGCTGACTTCTGGATTTTACATTCACCCTTCTGTTCACTTTATGTGTATATAAAATTCTGACAATTGATCCAGGACTGATCCTGGTAATCAAAATGACATCCCTCAGGTATTTTGAGTAAATCAGGAGTCAGGGTAGCTCTAGAGAGGTCAAGTCAAGGCCAACTCGTCTAAGGTTTCCTGTGTGAGGGTTTGGGGTTTTTCTCCAGCGTGGGAACTGAGGGGGCAGGTCCAGGGCACATCAGGTCCTATTAAAGCTTACAGCGCCTCGGCCTTGAAGCAGTGGGGAGGGACATTGGGAATGACAGCCATTTAATTTGAAAGGTTAGCAGCAGGAGACATGGGTGTGTGTCTGCTTGCTACAGTCACTGTCACGCTAGGCCTCTCATTTAGTCATGGTTGAATGTTAAGTGGTTTCTAAGCTGTGTTTCTCTTCCTTTCCACTAATACAATTAATACTCTGATTGTACATTCAGAGCCTGATTCCGAATCAGCTCTTGTGTACACAGCCCTAACCTTGACCTCACTGGGGTGATCTTTCTCCCGCTCCATTTTGCTAACCCCTGACCTTTGTCCCTGCAGATCTATGCCCAGAAGGAGTCCCAGAGGTCAGGCTACATCGAGCTGGCCCTTCAGGCATATGAATCGACACCTGAGAAGAGCGCTGCTGCCTGATGGCCCTACATACGTAGTGAAAAGAAATTACAATATAAATACTTCCTCGGCGAGGGATGGGAGCCCAACCAGAGGGCGGACTGACATTTACCTCATGTGAAATGTGACGGCTTTCTGATCTGTCATTGTTTGGGTCAATGGATAAAATATGCTTCATAAATGAAGCTACGCACTTATATGCCATCCATTTGGAGAATTCGCTTTGAAACATGTAAATTGCCTATTGTTGTGTATCAGTGGAGAGAAATTGTCTGTGTGCATTTCATGTGGAGCTCTGAGTCAAACTTAATGTGTCAAGTTAAATGATGTACATAACAAAATAAAAGATCTTTTTACTTGTGCTATGTGGTTTAAAGTAAGCAAAAGACTGGATAACATAAAAGACTTTATTGAAAAATGCTTGTGTAATTCATTTTTCACAGACACTATTCATGCGTTTTTTAATGGAGAAAGAAGTCTTAAAAAACAGCTCCAACACTTTTTTTAATACTTTCAATTGACAAAAATGAAGGCACTTGAAAGACTTAAAGGCAGCATAGAAATTAGAAAGTAATTCTCTAAACAGATGCATCCAGCACTTAACAATGAACTAATGCATTTACCAAGATGTAAAACTTTTCAAACTAGAATACCTAATGGTATTGACACCCTGACTGTACTGTTACATGAGGTATAAGAAGGGACACTGAGATGAATTTTGAGTTACTCCTTGTATATATTATTGTCAGCCACTGGAGCTTGTTATCACACACAAAAAGGAAACCTAACACACAAATATTTGATACTGTAAACCACTGACACTGAAATTGCTTATGTGAAAATACTTTTCACAACAAGTTCCCCATGGCTCCTCTCCTCTAAAAGGCACACTGGAATGTACTACATCCATACTATTTAGAAGGGATAATAATGGATTAGAAAATCCTTCTAGCTCACAGTAGCACTAATCTTGAAAAATCAGATAAGCGTGTACAGTGTAAGTGAATGAACGGTATTTTTTTCTGGGTACTGTAATTCTGGTCCACAAAAGCAGCCCAGTTCTTTGGTCACTGAAAAATGTATAGAGTTCTATTCCTATTCAGTCAAGAAATCCTCATCCAGGTTGACATCTGTGGTGTCGATATCTTCCAGGTCAAAATTGTCCAGATCCAGATCATCTAGGCCCTACGGATAGACAAGAAATGTGAAAAGTCACAAGATGGGCGAGGGTTTGATTTTGCCACAGCAGATTCGTGGCAAATTCTTTTCCAAAATGATGAATTTCATCTTAAAAACTGAACTTTACCTCATCATCCATTTCTGCCCCGAGGTCCTCTGCCGGTTCCTCAACTCCCTCAGGTTCTGCCTCCTCTGCTACGTCCCACTCTGCTGGTGCCGCTGCTTCTGGGTGTAACATCTCAGGCTCTAGAGGAGTAGGAGGTTCCAGGTTGTTCCCTGGTGTAACTGGGAGTGCTGTGGACTGTTTCTCCTCATCTGCTTTTTGAACAGGGACTGGCTCCAACACAGGCATTACTTCTACGAGTGGGTCAAGCACTGGATCGAGGGCCAGATCTGTTAAACTTTGGGCTTGGCCTGGAACAGGCTCATCTACCACTAAACTGGCTGTGTTGTCAAAACTGATGAGCTCCTCCACTGCCACGGTTGGTGGTATTATTTCTGCAACAAGTTCCTGAGTAACAGAAGTTTCCTCTGCTGCTGGTTCTTCTATATCCATGATGGATGGAGCTTCTAAAGAAATAGTTTCTTTTTCCAGTTCTTCATTAATGGGCTGTTCACCAGTTGCTCCTGACACTAGTACATCGGTATCAAAAGTGGCATCAAGGACATCCTGTGTTGCCGTGGTTTCTGTTTCCTCACATGGTGCTTCTTCTGTTGATAGGATGGTTTCTGATGTTGTCTCAAGACATGTTTCAGAGGCAGCAGGTAGAGCTTCAGGCGGTGGAGAAACGTCCTGAACATCCTCCTCAACTGGTGTGACATCTTCTACAGGATTGGGTTGTACAATCTCTGGCTCTTTAGGGGCAATCTCTATGATAGGCTCCTCCAAAATGTTTTCCTCGACTGAGACTGGAGCCTCCGCTAATTTAGAGACTGTGTCCTCTTTTACGGCTACCAGCTCTGGTTCAAGTGCAGCCTCCTCAGAAGCCACTGACTCTGTTTGGTGTGGTTCAATATCTTCTTCTTTTACTGTCACTGACACGGGGGGAGCTACTGCTGTTGGAATGGGCTCTTCTGCTGTTACGGCATCTTCAGGTCCAGCCTCCATCACTGCTGCCACTATGGCACTTTCATGTATGTGCTCGACCACTTCCTGTTTACAGAACAAGCACAGTGTACATCCAGTTTTAAGAAGCTGCAGAAAACAAAACCTCAGTACCCGTCTTGGGTTCAGATATTTATTCAGATGCTGTTTAAGTTAACATGGTCACAGTCTAAGGAACAACATCTGGAGTACATCAAGACATTGCAGAGGTGCATATTCCCGCCCTCACCTTTGACTCACTAAACTCTCCTTTGGCCACAAAACTTGCAGATTCCACCAGAATGTCACGGTCCTCGTTTGGCTAAAGAATAAAGAAAAATGCTAAACATTATCTCAAATGTATTATACAGTAATCACAATATAATTAGTTGAACAATTAAAGTTTTCAAATGTACTTTCTCTGACTTTCTCACTGACCATGATGAGTGGGTATTCTGCAGCAGGTCTGACCCCGACATGAGTCTCCTTCAGGTACTGCTCAGCCAGCAGGGCTTGCTGGAGGCCAGGGAACAGGTTGCTGTACTGGGAGGGGTCAGCCAAAGCATCTGCTGCCTTTTGGTTGACATTGGAAAGACTCTCCTTCCACAACTTCACCACCCTGAGGGGAAGAGAAGGGCATACAGCGTACTAGTGATGCATGAATTATTAAAATATGGACTCGTACAGAAATACATAGCCTGTCATGATCACGGAAGTTTTTGAAAGAGCTAAAGTATGTTTCTGCTGATGCCATTTAGGAAAATATAAGGGCACTCGGCATACCTCTGCCAAGTGTTAGAAAAGAAAAGAAAAGTAAAAAAAAATAAAAATAATTCCCGCATTTTTGATCTGGACCTGCTCCATGTATTCATCTATTTTTTTTAAATTATGTGTACTCCTTTAATGTCTCTGTTTTCTACTGTTCTGTGCCCATATGTGATGATGCCTCTAGGTTTGAAGAGTCCAAATCAAATTTCCCAATGTCTATAATGACACAGATGTAAACAGATAATATCAGCACTTCAGTATAACACTCATCAGTCATGTGTAAACAACTCTACCTTGACACTTGGCTGGGCAGATACGTTCTTGCCAGGAATGCAGCCTCAGGCAAGCGATCTGTTTTGATGAGGAGGTCCAGACATTTTTCCAGTCTGTGCAAACACAAAAATGGTAATGACAAAAGTAAAATTGTGAAACAAATGAAAAAAAACACATAAACCTTCAAAAAATCTTTCTAGGTGAAATTTGGATACATGCATAGCAGCCTTTCCTCTCACCTTCCCTGAAGGAAGTAAGTGAGGAAGGCCACGTTGGTTTTGCCATCCCTATCTGCCCCCTCGGCCAGTTTTCCCACCATGTCCGCGTTGCCTGAGGCCGTGGCCAGCAGCAATAATCCGCCATAATCCTGAGCGTGGTGCAGACACTCCTGAGCCAAGCTAAACTGGCACTTTGTAGTAGCAAGCTCTGCCAGCTGCTTCCATTTCTGCTCTGACTGGAGCCCCCACATGCCAAGGCACCAAAGACACAGGCGAGAGGATTACCACAGGGAAAAGCAAAAACCTTTAGATTAATATACTGTTAAGAGGAATGTTAAAAAAACATGAATAACAAATTGATTTTAAAATGACAAAATCTCCAGCCTTGTCATTCTTTCAACTAGAAACAACACTAAATCTTAGCAGCATGTTCACTTCTAACATGTTTTCCTATGTATAATTCTGTGTTTGTGTGTGCATGCATGCCCTGACCTCTGCCTCCAAGGCCAGTTGGTAGGCTATCTTGAGCTCTCCCAGCTGCAGAGCCAGTTCAAACTTGTGCTCTGGATCTGTGGACACTGCCAGGGCCTGCTGCCTGAAGCCCTTCACAAAAAGGAGCAAACAAACACAATGAACAAGCATGCACATTTTTATCCCATATTATTCTATGTCTTCTGCATTTCATTTTCATAAATTTACCAGCATAAAAGTCTTCTTTAAGTTAAAATATGGTTTGCTAAAGAGACCTGGCAAAGAGGTGAAGCACTGTGGCCAAGCAGAGACTTTTTTTGAGCAAAACCAACGCCTAGATGTATTTTAGAAGAATGCTACCCAGAGGCTGCTCTCCATCTGGCTACCTGATGTTCTGTAAATTATGCATGCATCCAAATCCGGAATTTACAGTCAGCGCAAGCAGAGGGAGGAAAGCAAAGAGATGGACATCTATGAGCAAAGTCTAGGGGAGGACGAACAGACCTGTTTCTCCAGAAAGTTAGCTACCCTGGTCCTCTGCTCCTTAGGGATTGTGGGTAGAACCTTGTCGGCTGTGCTGAAGTCTCTCCTCATGACAGCTGTCTGGTACTCCAGCACAGAAAGCAGCAGGGAGTAGCTGATAATGTTCAGCTCTTTGTCTCCAAGGTAGAGCCGGTCATCTTTGGGGATGTAGCCCAGCAGATACATTGTCCTACAGCAGAGAAACACCTGTTTTAAGGCACTTGTTTTATAATCCTTTAATAGCATCTTTCTACTGGAAATTATACTGAAAAATGAGCAGCCAGATATTCAGCATGCTATGTACACGGATATAGTGCTGATGGCGGCAGACTGCTAAAATGCGTTTATTTAGTGCAGCTTCACTAGTTTATGAATAACCCAAGACAGGCTTGCTGGTGCAGTTTGCTAGTTTTAATATTTATTTATGCAGCATACCTGTCCATGTGTGCAATAGTGATGATCTCTCCTCCAACATAATAGTTGAGTCTGTTTACAGAGCTGGTGTAGATGAAGCAGTCTCCCACCCAGAGTCCTGTCTTTACCACCTCCTGAACCTCCCCCAGCACCTGGTGACCAGGAAAGGACCAGACAAACTCAAGAATAAAATAAGAAACTAAACGGAAAAAATGATTGAAACACAAACCCAAACACAAATGTATAAACATATACTAAACATATGTACATCACTTCATATATGTAATACACTTACATCGTCTTATATACAGAGTATGTATGTTTGTATATATCACCTTAAAAGGTAACTTATAGGTATATATATGGCAATATCACTCTTGCTATAGGGGCTTATATGTCATATATTACCATAACAGCAAAGCATTTTTTTCAGCTCTACATTGCATTTTAAAGTTAGACATTGTGTACTGCAGATGCAAATTGTGCAGAGGAAGTACACTTATAAGGTGTCTGACCTCAAACGCCTCCTCTATCCCATCTTCCGTTATCGCTTCCTTGGACTCCTGCGCTGCTGCCACTTTCTCAGCCAGGTATCGCAGCACAAAAAACGATTCATCTGTAGCAATACACACCAGCTCCCCAGAGTCAGACCAGAAGATCTGAAGAAGAAGAAGAAGAAGAAGAAGAAGAAGAAGAAGAAGAACAGAGATTATGAAAGGGCTAAAACAAAGACGGAATACTGAAAATGGTCACATCAGTAAGAGAAAAACTCACATGTTTAGGCTGGATCTCAATACGGCGGATGAGTTCAGCG